>JASTWP010000363.1:0-166562 GCA_030770255.1 Temnothorax ravouxi | reverse complement strand
TGAAATTGTTTAATGGTTTTCTTTCGAATTAGTAGTTTTTTCACCGGGAACAACCATGTGAATCGCGTGTAAGCGTCAACGATTAACAGAATATGTTTTAAAACCACCGATTGAATCTATCAGAGGACCATAATGGTCGGTATGCAGTATTTGAAAAGGGGCTGAAGGTGCTTCCGTAATCTGCATATCGCCCTCGCGGGAATTCACCGATGTGTTTGACATCAAACATACAAGGCAGTTGTCTATGTAATCTCGAACCTTTTTTCGCATAGATGTAAACCAATAATTCGCCATGATACCCTGTACGGTTTTCTCCATTCCGCAATGCGCCATGCTATCGTGGTATACTTTTATCACATTATGGACCATAGAATCCGGCACCACGAACCGGGGTTTATCCGTACCCTTTCTATAGACTAGCCCTTCGATGAGCTCAAATTTATCGTTTTCCTTAAACTCTAATTCCTCGGCGATACCTTTTAGCGTGGCATCTGTTAATTGCTTGTACTCAAGCTCTCTTTCTACAGGCATCGAATCAACGTACGCCACAATGCGGCTAAGAGCGTCTACATGCGCCATCTTTCCGCCCGCACGATAAACGATTTTAAAATTATAATCTTGAATGCGTAGAGTCCATCGGGCGATTCTTGGATTCAAGTGCGCTTTGTTTACAGCATAAACTAATGCTTGACAATCCGTTACGATCGTGAAACGTAATCCGTAAAGATAAATATGAAATCTTTCAATCGCTTTTACTATAGCCAACATCTCGAGCTCAAAACTGTGATAATTGGCTTCGGCATTGTTTGTCGCTTGGCTAAAATAAGCCACCGGAGCGAAAGCACCGTCATCTTGCTTTTGCAATAGAATAGCGGCTATTGCTATTTGACTGGCATCGGTATGCAATTGCGTCTCGGCACCTGAATCGTAAAGTCTCAAGACTGGATAGGAAGTTAAATCTTTTTTCAATGACTCGAAAGCTAGTTTGCAATCATTGCTAAAATTGAACTTACTCGATTTACACAACAAGTTCGTTAAAGGCTTTGCTTTACTCGCATAATTAGGAATAAATCTTCTAAAGTAGTTAGTTAACCCCAAGAATCGCTGGATGTCTAACACCTTTCTTGGGACGGGAAATTTACGAATTACATCGGTGTGCCTCTCGCTAATTGATATGCCATCCATTGATACGATATAACCTAAAAACTCGATTTTCGATTTTAAGAATTGACTCTTTTCAATATTGACTTCAAAACAGTACCGTTTGAGTTCTAAAAGCACTCTTTTAATAATACTCAAATTTTCATCTACGGTATCGGTAGCTATAAGTATATCATCCATATACAGTATAATTTGGCGTAATCGTACTAGTGTTGCTAAATCAGGGAGATTTCGTAATTGTTCATAAAACTCGGCTCCTGATTCGCTGAATCCGAAAGGCAAAACGGACGTACTCGAATTAGCCGTCATACGTTGCAAACGAGAAATACTTTGTATCTTCAGGATGGATTTCCACCTGGTGATACCCATCCTTCAGATCAATTAACGAGTACACTTTTTTCTTTCCGATATCTGCTAAGCAGTTCTCGATTATCGGAAAAGGATACTTTCGCTTCCGTACTCTACAATTTAGCGGTCGGAAGTCTACACATAATCGCCATTTGCCGTTTTTCTTCCGAACTAATACGGTTCTCGCGCAATAAGGGGAAGAGCTGGGTTTAATTATACCCCTTCGCAGAAGGTCGTCGGTTATTTCCCTTATTATCTCTCTCTCCTTCCACGAAATACGTCTAGGCGAATACGAATATACTGACTTATCCTCTAGCGCGACTCGAACTAAATGTTTTTCTCCGGGAGGGGGTACTTCTGTCGACTCGACTTCCTCGATTACCGAAATCAATTTTTGTTTGGCGTCGTCACCAAAATCCGTCTCGATCGAAGATAATTTCTCATTCAAACCTTCGGGTGGTTCGGGAACAACATCTGCGAACGCTATTTCGTTAAATAGCCATAACTTATTTTCCGGGCTATCTGAGGATGGATTGTACACTATCTTTAATTTGTGCATCTTAATAAAATCCATGCCAATAACTAAATCCATTGTTAACGAATCGTTATGCAGAATATTCAATTCGATCGAAGCGGTGAAATCTGGTAACGGAGATAAAACTAACGTGGTAGCAACGGTGCCACTAATTTGAATCGGCGAGTCATTTAACGCTTTATATGACTGGAAACAATTTTTTGTATTACCGGACGGTTCTAAATATTTCTCGTAAACCGACGGTCGGACGAAAGAAATCGGACTACCCGTATCTACAAGAGCGATCAAATTCGTCTTTGCATTATTCAACGAAATAACCTGAATACGAAAGTCGTCGAGCTCGAGGCTACGGTCCCTCTCCGTTACGCAGGCCACCGTCGTCGTCTCGGAAGGCTGGACTGCAGTAGTGGACGAAATCGTCGAATCATCAACCTCCACTGCCGAAACCGTTGAGGCGGCCGGTGTGGTCGACTGCAACTGTTCCTTGCGCTTCAGTTTGAAGCACTCTTCTCTGATGTGGCCCTTGGACTTGCAATAGGCACAAAATTTGTCTTTTGAAACTGGCACTGAGCTTGAATTCACCGACACCTTTGGTTGAGTATCTTTCTTTACCGGAAAAATACTCTTTTCTGCGGCTTACTCGTCACATTTCTCTTCACTATGCACGAAGACGTGATGCGATGCATCTGGTCCAAGAATTGGTCGATATCCGTTGAATCTAAAGCTGTCGCCGTTCCTCTCATCGCCATGTTTGCAATGCCGTCTATTAATAGCTGGATTTTGTCGGTATCCGGTATCGTCAGACTCTGCATCAGATCGATTTTGTCCATCGCATAGTCCATAAAAGATTCTTTCGAAAAATTCCATTGTCTTTCTTCAATTTTCTTCATCTGCACGTACATCAACGTTCTTCTCTTGAATCTGCGGGTAATAGCATCCTTGAAAATCGTATAAGATTGATTGATGGTCCCCGTGTTGTGCTCAAACCACCGCTGCGCGTTGCCGCCTAATTTGCTGGTGGCAGCCAAGAGCGCAATCTCATGCGTGACACCGTGAATCCGCGCCACATTTTCCACTTTGTTTAGCCATCTAGCAACATCTTCGTCCTCAGTGCCGCTGAATTTCGGTAACTGAGACGCCAACAGTGTAACCGCCTGCGCGGGTGCCACAGACGACACGACTGTGCGATTCGTGTGGGGCGACGTTAATGATGGTTCTCGAGCGGGGTTTCTCGGTGTCATATTTACTATGGACATCATTTGTTCCATCATTTCTCGGTTCTGCCTCGCCTGTTCTTCTCGATCTAGCCTCAACTGCTGAACCAACGAAGAGCAGAACTGCGCCAAATCGGAAGATCCCGCCGGAATGCTCCTTCCGGCAGCAGGAGCGGATCCTCTTTGATTCGACCGATCCATGAAATCTCGTAGCGGGCCATTTTTTTCTAGGTGCGATAATATGGTCTGGAGACAGAGCTGCCGATCCTCTAACGGCGTTAAACCGTATGTCCTGGCTTCCTCCTGGAGCTCCTCCAACGAGAGTCCCTCCAAACGGGAACGGATATTCGCCGGGTCCATTGTTCGATAACACGCGGTCGTTAACTTGAATCACGTGACACGTGCGTGTATACGGATGTACTCAACTGCCGAACTCCGCGTTTACACGAATGACCTTCACCTTTATTTGCCACTATCGCACGGAAACGAACACAAGGATCGTAGCGGAAACGAGTCTTCGTTATCGTCAGGACACAATCAAGGGCAGAAGAAAACGGGATATTGCGGCGAACGCCAAGCCTCGTGCACGTCGTACTGCGACACGAGTATAAATGACTACACTCACGATTATGTGAATCCCACTTCTGATACTGTAAGCTTCGTGTTAATGTTTCCGTGATAATTCTCTTATAGAATTTTATGCGATGATCTCGTTCGATTAATGCGGGTATTGAATATATCAGACCCCGCGGGAACAGACGAGGATGGGATGGCGGTGAAGAAAGACAAGATATACGGCGTTATCCTTAGAATGTATTTCCACTTATTACATTACCGGAGAGTTCATTGCACGAACTCGTAATCGCGTATCGATATGTCTGGACGCGTTACATAGGCGAAAGCCCTCAGACATACGACCGATCTCCACTAGATCCTTCTATCGACTGGTTCTCGCACGCTCGCGCTTGAACACGTTCTAACTTGCACGACCGTTACATACGACGACTGCATCTCGCGATGCCACCGACCAATCACACGCAACGCCCGATCGCGCGTTCGCAACACCGACGTCAACGCCTCTCGCGACATCACGACTCTCTCATGCAACTCGTGGAGCCACCTATCGGGTTAAGCCCCCTTTGATTTCTTACAAATGCAATTGATTAATTCTTTCTCCTTCCGGAATTTCGGAGCGATTTCTAGTGTCGTGCACAAGGCTTTAGAAAATGTGTTCGCTAAGGACAGTTTTGACGACAGTTTCTGTACCACGCAGTCATAGTAGCCTCGATGTAAATACGATCAAGTGTACTAGCCTCGAGGTTACAATGCGTAAACTTATTTACTTCTCTGTAATTTTCAAGTCAAATAGAAATAATTATAAAATGGCAGTTTCAACTACATCTCTTATCTATTGGCAGTTTCGATCACAGTGTATATAAAAAATATATAAAAACAGCTTTGTCACGTATCATATATATATTTGGCTACTGTAACGCAAACTTTGTTTAAGAAGAATTGCTTTACTTCCTGACTAGAAATTAATTTAAAATATAACATTTTTCAGAATTCTTGTTACGAGTTTCTTAAGCCTTGTCTCACAATGCTGGAAATCGCTCCAAAATCTCAGACGGAGAAAGAACTAATAAATCACATTTGAACAATTCGGCCAATTGACCAATGCGATTGGTCAATTCTTTCTCCGTTGGGAATATCGGAATTATTGCTAACATCGTAGACACAAGGTTTTAGGGATGTTCTCTTTCACATTTCGAAAGCAACACTCCGCGAGAATTTTTGAAGTGGTCTTCGCTTTCGATTTGAAAGCAAACACAGTGAGAATTTGATGCTTTTTGCTCGTGTTCAAAATGCAACGCCGCCGCGAGAATCTTAAGTCTTGTGTGCAATATGCTAGAAATCGCTTCAAGATCTCGGACGGAAGAATAATTAACACATTTGAACAATTCGATTAATTGACCAATGCGGTTGATCAATTCCTTCCGTTCGGGATCTCGAAGCGATTTTTAGTACCATAGTCACAAGGCTTTAGAGATGTTCGCTTTCATTTTAAAAGCAACACGTTGTGAGACTAATCGTAAATCTAAAGCCTTGTGTCCACGATGTTAAAAATCGTTCCGAGATCTCGTATAGAGAGGGAATTGATCAATCGCATTTGAACAATTCGGCCTATTGATCAATGCGATTGACTACTTCTTTCTCCGTCCGAGAGCTCGGAGCGATTTCTAGTTACGTGGACACAGGGCTTTAGATGTTTTCGCTAAAGACAGTTTTGACGACAGTTTTTGTACCATGTAGTGTCATAATAACCTCGATGTAAATACATTCGAGTGTACTAGCATCGGGACTATAATACGTAAACTTATTTGTAATTTACAAATGAAACAGAAATAATAAAAAAAATGGCAGTTTTAACGACATCTCTTACCTATTGGCAGATTCGACCACAGCGTATATAAAAAATATATATAAAGGTAGTTTTGACGTATCAGTTTATAAAAAATTTATAAAGGCAGAGAGAGAGAGAGAGAGAGAGAGAGAGAGAGTGCTCGGGGGGGTGTGAATTCGCCCCGGAATTGCGATCGGTCAATGATGCGAGGTCTCGAAGGACCAGAGGGACCGTTCCCTCACGAGAGTCAACGAGATGTAAAAGCGTGCATGCGACTCACCGTTTCGGTGCCCCCTTGTCTCGTGGGTGCTGGTCGGTCGCCGTCAGCGTTCCTCTTTCCGTTTGGCGCGTTCTCCGGTCCTGGGCGAAGCGAGCGAGCAAGCACACTAGCAAGTACAAGCAGGAGAAGCAGGCAGGGCACAAGCAACAGGCGAGACGGGCAGTTTCGCGCCGTAATGCAGGCGGACTACTTCGAAGACGATATGTAGCGATTCGAGATTCACTCTATATGTGAATGTGGCAAGGCACGGTTCCTTGCTCCGAATATATGATTCCGGGACCACTTTCAGTAGGCGAATGCCTCGTGCTGGCCCTCTTCCGGCTCGCGCACCTGCGAAGTAGCGGGGCGCGCGAGTACCAAAGCCATGTATTAGGCGTGCCACCCGCAGGCGGGCAGCACGAGTCGGGTGAGTCGCGCGAGTAATTACCGCGGCCCGCCGACGTTTCGCGCGAGTGCTTAACTCTAGAAAATCTTAAAGCTAACATGAAACGAGAAGTAATATGACAAACATACCCGGAGCGTTACCGAGCGTTTCCTAGCGTATTTCTCTCGTGACGAACAAGAGTTCAAAACGTGAATCAAGGCGAGTGACGAATAAATGCATGGATTATTACTCTCGGCTCACGGATATATTTGTCTAACGCGATTTTATAGTGTACTCTTAAAACTACTGAAACTAACGAGGCTATTTACAAGTGAACGCCAACCAGAGAGAGAAATTTGATTACTGTAACGCAAACTTTGTAATGCCCGTTCTAGACCCGAGGATGATCCTACTTGTGGCTCTAGTGTAGACGGGTAAAAATCTATACTTTATGTATACTTTATGTCACGTACACTATAGAAAGGAGGATAAGCCACAATTAGGCTCATCCTTAGATCTAGATCGGGCATTACAAAGTTTGCTTTACAGTAGTCAAATCTCTCTCTCTCTCACTCTCTGCCTTTATAAATTTTTTTATAAACTGACGTCAAAACTGCCTTTATATATATTTTTTATACACGCTGTATATAAAAATCTGCCAATAGGTAAGAGATATCGTTAAAACTGCCATTTTTTTATTATTTATATTTTATTTAAAAATTACAAAGAAGTGAATAAGTTTACACATTATAGCCTCGAGGCTAGTACACTCGAATGTATTTATATCGAGGCTACTATGGGAGCTTTCCAGCAAGCGACACAAGTCGGCACAAGTGTCGTTCTGTCTTTCTTCGCATTCAATGAATAACAAAGACGGAACGACACTTGTGTCAACTTGTGTCGCTTGCTGGAAAGCTCCCAATGACACTGCATGGTGCAAAAAACTGTCGTCAAAAACTGTCCTTAGCGAAGACATCTTCTAAGGCCTTGTGTCCACGATATAAATCACTTTGAGCTTTCGGACGGAGAAAGAAGTGACCAATCGCATTGATCAATAGGCCGAATTGTTCAAATGCGATTGATCAATTTCTTCTCTGTACGAGATCTCGAAACGATTTCTAGCATCATAGTCACAAGGCTTTAGATTCTTGCGACGTGTTGCTTTTGAAATGAAAGCGAATATCTCTGTACGCGTACACTATAGAAAGGAAGATGAGCCACAAGTAGGATCATTCTCAGGTCTAGAACGGGCATAAGAAGGATTGCTTTACTTCCAGACTAGAAATTAATTTAAAATATAACATTTCTTAGAATTCTTGTTACGAATTTCTGAAGTATTGTCTCGAAATGCTAGAAATCGCTTTGAAATCTCGGACGGAGAAAGAATTAACAAATCGCATTTGAAAAATTCAGCCAATTGACCAATGCGATTTGTCAACTCTTTCTCCGTTCAGGGTATCGGAGTTATTGCTAACATGGTAGACACATAAGGTTTTAGAGATGTTCGCTTTTATTTTATAAGCAACACGCCGCGAGATTCTTATTAATGCTATTTGCTCTCATTTTGAAAGCAACACGCCACAAAGAACAGACGATATATTCGATTTTCGTTTCAAATGCAACACGCCGCAAGGTTCTTAGTGACGCTGTTCGCTCTCGTTTCGAATGCAACACGCCGCAAGATTCTTAGTGAAGCTGTTCGCTTTCATTTTGAATGCAACACGCCGCAAGATTCTTAGTGACGTTGTTCGCTCTCGTTTCAAAAGCAACACTACACGAGAATTTTCGAAATAGTGTTCGCTTCCGTTTTGAAAGCAAACACTATGAGAATCTTGGAGATGGTCGCTCTTTTTCGAAAGCAACACGCTGTGAGAATCTTGAGCCTAGTGTCCATGATGCTAGATATCGCTCTGAGATCTCGGACAGAGAAAGAATTGATCAATCGCATTGGAACAATTCGGCCAACTGAGCAATGCAATTGGTCAATTATTTCTCTGTCCGATATCTCGAAGCTATTTCTAGCATCGTGAACACAAGTGTTAAGTGACGCTATTAACTCAAATTTTGAAAGCACACGCCTTGAGAATCTTAGAAGTGGTTATCACTTTCGTTTATCAAGCAAACACTCTGTGAGAGGCTTAGAAGCGCTGTTCGTTCTCAAAAGCAACATATCGCGAGAATCTTAACGTCGAATTCGCTTTTAATTCGAAAGTAGGACGTCGAAAGAATCTTTAAGGTGGTGATTGTTCTCTATTACAAGCAACGCGCCGCCAGATTCTTAAGGATTTTTTTTCTCTCGTTTTGAAAGCAACACATGGCGAGAATTTTAAAATTGGTGATCGTTTCTCCTTTGAAAGGCAACACGGTGAATGTTGAGACAATTTATGTCCTACGTAAGGGCCATCTATACCTTGTGAGAGATTTGAATAATCTGATCTCGAATGTAGGCGAAAGAAACATTCTGCGAGAAAATGTGATTTCTGAAAGGATGCCATAATTATTATAACACAGAAAAAGAGGATGTAGCAAACTTTATGAGAACTTTGTTTTATGACTACATAATCTATGCATAAAGTGATATTTCATTACCATAACTTACGTTGTTGTATTTCCTAAAGCTATATGTATTTATAGATGTATTATTGACCAAAATTATTAATTACCCGATTTAAATTAAAGATTCAATAAATTGTATTTAAAATACTAACAAGCTAGGCAATGTTACCTAGACTAGCTTTAGGCTTTGAATCAGGCTTGCCCAACTTCAGCTTCGGAGCCGCGATACTTCCCTCTTCATCCTCTCACGGAGTGTTTCATATTGAAAGAAAGTATTATTTTATTAAAATAAAGTTTTGAAAATAATGTCATTGTCATCGTTTTCTTTGAAATAATTTTGCGGAGCCGAAGTTAGGCAGGCCTGCTCTAAATGAACTTTGTAGTAGTAACTTTTAAATAATATAAGTCTTTCCTAGTATTAGATTCAGTACAGTACACATAATGATTATCCCTGCGTTCGTTTTCTCTGTTTTTCTCCCGCTGGAATAAAAAATGGTATAGTTTACGCCACGTACACTATATCATTTTTGGTCCCAGCGGGAAAAAACAGAGAAACGAACGCAGGATATAAAAGTACCTAATAATTTTTTCCAAAGTATGTACACAGTATATACTGTGATTTATTGTATGTACATATGTAGCATAATAATAGTCGAAATGGATTGCTGGGAAGCGAAGGATAACATCATGAAGAAGAAGAAGCTGGGAAGTAAGAAAATTTTCATTGAGCACGACTTGACCTTTGAGGACAGAGAAGTGCAAAGACGGATAAAAGAAAGGGCATGAAAAGAAAAAACAGAAGAAAAATGGGTGAAAATAGGTTTTAGGAAGCTAGAGATACAAGGTAGAAAGTATGTATGGAGCGAGGAAGAAAATAAGCTAATAGAAAAGGAAAATTTCTAGAGGATTGCCAAGTTAGGAGAAGTGTATCAGTAAGTCGTGTCACTCAAGAGGACAATAGGCAAACAACACGAATAAAGGACGGAAAAGTGAA
Organism: Temnothorax ravouxi; assembly: GCA_030770255.1. Lineage (NCBI taxonomy): Eukaryota > Metazoa > Arthropoda > Insecta > Hymenoptera > Formicidae > Temnothorax > Temnothorax ravouxi. The sequence goes on along the minus strand of JASTWP010000363.1, from coordinate 156,706 downwards.
GCAGATGAAGAAAGAAAATGAGCGAAAGTTAATTTTTTGGAATGTAGCAGGTATAGAGAGGCAGAACAAAGATTGTTAAAATTACATAGTAGGTTTCGATTTTATAGGGTTATGTGAAACATGGTTAGAGGAAAAGGGATGGGATAGAATTAAGGGTAAATTGTTAGAAACGCACATCTGGAAAAACATCAACGCTGTAAAGGAAAAAAGGAAGGGTAGGGCAAAGGGAAGTCTACTAATAGGTATTAGAAAAGGCTGGATGGCGGAAATGGAAAATTTTGAAAGTATAATGATTACAGAAAGAATTGCGCGAATGAGAATAGTAAAAGAGGAAAAAGGACTAAATATTTTTACAGTATATAATGTAGGAGCAAAAAAAGATTTTGAAGAGATAATGACAAAAATAACAGAGCAATGCGAAAGATGCGAAGAAGAAGATATAATCATAGGAGGTGATTTTAATATTAGAATAGGAAAAGGAGGTTGTAGGGAGGAGTATTACTTTGAAGAGGAGAGTAAAGATAAAGTCATAGGAGATGGCGGCAGAAGTTTTGTGGATATAATAAATGAAAAAAAAGGTATTTTTTGAATGAATGTACAGAGGGGGATTGGGAGGGGAAATATACGTATGTGGGTGCGAGAGGGTGCTCGGTAATCAATTATGCAATTGTAAACGATAGTGCGCAAGAGCGAGTGTTGGAATTTAGAATAGGGGACAGGGTGGACTCGGATCATTTGCCTCTTGATACTGGAGAAAGAGGAGAATACGAGACAAATGGAGGGGTAGTCAGAAGAGGAAGAAAAGGAGCAGAATAGGTCAAAGAAGATCATATGCTGGAACGAAGAGGCAAAGAAATTATACAGGGAAAGGACGGAGGTATGGAATAAAAATGAGGACCAGGAAATAAAATCGGTGGATAGGAAATGGGAGAAAATAAAAAACTGGATCCTAGGAACCTTAGTTTATAAGGAAATCAAGATAAAGAAGAGAAGAAAAATAAGGCACAAAGATTGGTGGGATAGGAGCTGTACCAGGAAGAAGAGGGAGGTAAAAAAAAAGTACAAAAGATGGAGAAGTGGAAAGGGAAGTAAAGAAGACTATTTGGAAAGAAAGAAATGCCTGAAGGGGTAATTAGAGAGGAAAAGGATGAAGAAGAGAGAGAGAGAGAGAAGAGGAATTAAGAAAACTGAAGGACGAGAAGAAAATCTGGAACTACATAAACAGTTGAAAAAAGAAGAAAGAATGGAAAGAGAATAATATTCCAAAAGAGAACTGGAGAAGGTACTTCATGGAGTTGTTGGGTGGGACAGAGATGGAAGAAAGGGAAGAGACGTTGGAGGTACGTGATGTGGGAACAGAAAAAAGAAATGAAGAACAGGTTCAAGATACAGAAAGGGAGTTGCAAGAAGAGGAGATAGTGAGGGCAGTCAGGAACATGAAGTTAGGCAAAGCTGCAGGTGTCGATGGAATCCCAATGGAAGCATAGCTGTATGGTGGCGCAGCAGTAAGAAGAGGTCTAACTGATCTGTTGAAGCTTATTTGGAAGGAAGGAAAAATTCCGACCGAATGGCGAACAAGCATAGTTATCCCCTTATATAAAAGGGGGAATAAAGAGAAAACAGACAACTATAGAGGGATCTCTCTGCTGTGCACTGCATACAAAATATATGCGGAAATCCTAAGAAACAGATTGGAGGAAATAATGGAGTCGAAAGGGATGATACCTGACAGCCAAGTCGGCTTTAGGAAAGGGAGGTCCACGATGGATAATATATTTATCTTGAACCATATAGTGCAAAGGGAAAAGGAGAAAGGTACGGCAATTGGGAAAGACACAAGATCTTTGCATTATTTGTAGATCTAAGGGCAGCATTCGACAACGTTGACAGAGGAATTTTATGGAAAATAATGGAAGAAAAGGAGTGGATGGCAATTTAATAAAAAGAATAAAAGAAAACAAAGAGACGGAGGTGACAATAAAGACGACGGATAGATTCACAAGGTGCTTCAAGACGAAGAAAGGTGTAAGGCAGGGCTGTGTGATGAGTCCTGCCCTGTTCAATTTATACAATGCGGATATTGATAAAGTTTTAGAAAAGCGTGGTATAGGAGGAGTGGAGCTTGGAGGAGTGAGAGTGTGGTCATTAGCATACGCGGATGATATGGTTTTGCTCGCGAAAAATAGAGAGGCTTTACTAGATATGATAAGCACGCTGAAAAGATTTCTAAAAGAAAGGAAACTAGAATTAAATACAGAAAAAACTAAAGTGTTGGTATTTAATAGGAAAGGTAAAAAAAGCAGAATGACATGAAAATGGGGCGAAAAAGTAATAGAGGAAGTAGAAATGTTTAAATATCTGAGTTTCACGTTTAATAAAAAAAGGTAATTATGTCGAACATATAAAGGAACTAAAAAGAAAAGGAAGGATAGCCGCAAATAGGGTCTGGGGTTTAGAAAAAAGATTATGTAAAGATGATTTTAGTAGGAGATGGACGCTTTTTAAGTACCTAGTGAAAAGCGTGATGGAATACGGAGCAGAGATATGGGGGTGGAGCGAAAAAAAGAAGTTGGAAAAAGTCATATTGGATTATGTAAGATGGATATTTAGACTAGAGTTTTGCAGACCGAGGTATGTTATACTAATTGTAAGGGAACTAGGATTAGAGAAACTTAAAATCTGTTGGGGTATAAGAGCCATGAGATTCGAGAAAAGAAGTAGAGAGAAAAAAGAGGGAAGTTTAGTAAAGGCTTGTTGGGATAAAAAGGACATGGATAAAAAGAAAAAGGATTTATATAATTTGGAACGAGAAAGGTTTTATAATAACAATGGTTGGAGCTCTGCGGTAATAAAAAAATTAAATAATGAAAGTAAAAATACTGAAGGATTAGTAAGAATAAAGAAACAGGACATTCAAGGGCAAATAATAAACAGTAAAATAGCAGAGGCAAGGTATAACTCAAGGTATAAAGAGATAGAAGCGAGTAACAAAACACCGAGTTATTTATTAAAAGCGAATTTGGACAAATTAAAGACAGGAGATGAGATTAGAGCTATGGTAAAATTAAGGTGTGGTAATTTAGAGAACACAAATAAATAATGACTTGATGAGGAAGATACAAAGTGTAGATTCTGCGAGTCAGGTAGAGATAATCTAGAGCATTATATAGGAGAGTGCAACATCACAAGTATGTGGTTTGAGAATTTAGGTAGGAATAACGGAGAACGATTAGAGAATATATGCGACGACATATTTAAAATGGAAAAAGGAAAGGTGCTAAATAGATTATGGAAAAGGAGAGAGAAATGTTGTAAAAAAAAGATGACGGATGTAAACAATAATAATAATGTAAATAATAATGTACAGCGGCTTGTTCGTAGAGAAGTATGATGTTGGATGTATATGGATGGATGTGTGGGTTAAGTAGAACTGTAAACCAAGTCTTTTCTTGGCGTATAGCTAAAATGAAGACATATATATATATATATATATATATATATATATGTACATATGTATATATATATATGTATATATATTAATTTAAATGTAATTTTTACAATTAACAAAATGCTTATATCAATTTTATATTTTAATTATAATAATTGAGAGTCATAATTTGTTAGAATAAATTTTTATGTTTAGCTCATAAGAATGTGAAAGCATTATGGGCGCAGGGTGGTCTTCTCAGCACGCAAGAAGCCATTTGGGAAGGTATACCTATGATCGTAACACCTTTTTTTATGGATCAAAAGTCCAATGCGGAAATATTAGTGGCTAAAGGCGTTGGTATTCGTTTGGATTTTAAAATTCTATCCACGCAGTCCGTACTACACGCAATTAAAGAAATATTTTACAACAAAAGGTATTATATTTTAATATAACAATTATTATTTGAGAAATAAACACAATGTAATTATCTTCAATAATGTCTAAATTAACATAGTATAATTAGTTTTATATAAAATCATGTAAAAATAATATCCAAAAAATAATAGAATTATATAAAATATAGAATATAATATAGAATTTTATTTTTTGTTTATATGTTTGCCTATATATATTTACCCACACAGCAAAATATATCTGAGATATAACCAGATATCTTTATCCCTACAATTTCAAGTCAAATCTAAGATATTATTTTCAGATATTCACAGAATATCTGCAGGACATCATTACTCGATATCACATTATATCTTTGAAAAAGACATCTTTGCAACATTTGCATTCGAATATATAGTCGATTTAGAGTCAGTTCTTATCTTCTATATATATAAAAATGAATGTATGTATGTATGTCCTTTATACACTCTTGAAGTATTCGATCGAATTTTTACCAAAAGTATATGAAATAGGGGTAGAATTTTCCGGGGAATATTATAGGGTGTATAGTTTTTCGTTACCGATTTTCTGAAAACCGATTTTTTTAATTTCTTGAATTTTTCGAGAAATAATTGACCGAATTTTAAAGAATTGTATATAAAACAGGGGTAGAATTACCTGGAGAGTGCTATAAAGTGTATAATTTTTCGTTACCGATCTTCTTGGAAGACGGTTCCGAAATTTTTTCAATTTTTCGGGAATTTATTGACCGAATCTTAAAGAATTGTATATAAAACAGGAGTAGAATTTCCCGGGGAGTGTTACAAACTGTATAATTTGTATAGCCGATCTTTTTGGAAACCGGTTTTTTTTAATTTTTTAAATTTTTCGGGAAATAATTGATTGAAATATATGAAATAGGGGTAGAATTTTTCGGGGAGTGTCACTATGTGTATAGTTTTTTGTTACCGATTTTTTGGAAACCGGTTTTTTTAATTTTTTTAATTTTTCGGGAAATAATTCACCGAATTTCAAAGAATTATAGATCATATAATTTTTTGTTACCGATCTTTTTGGAAACCGGTATTTTTAATTTTTTAAATTTTTCGGGAAATAATTGATTGATTCTCAAAGAATTATACATGAAGAAGGAGTAGAATTTCTCGGGGAGTGCTATAAAATGTACTATTTTTTGTTACCGATTTTTTGGAAACCGGTTTTTTTAATTTTTTTAATTTTTTGGGAAATAATTCACCGAATTTCAAAGAATTATAGATCAAACAAGAGTAGAATTTTCCGGGGAGTGCTATAAAGTGTATAATTTTTCGTTACCGATCTTTTTAGAAACCGATTTTTTTAATTTTTTAAATTTTTCGGGAAATAATTGATTGATTCTCAAAAAATTATACATGAAGAAGGAGTAGAATTTCTCGGGGAGTGCTATAAAATGTACTATTTTTTGTTACCGATTTTTTTGGAAACCGGTTTCGGAATGACCGAATCTCAAAGAATTGTACATAAAGCAGGGATTGAATTTTCCCGGGAGTGCTATAAAGTTTATAATTTTTCATTAACGATCTTTTTGGAAGCAGGTATCAGAAGTTTGACGAATTTTTCGGAAAATAAATTGATCGAATTTTAAAGAATTGTATATAAAACAGGGGTAGAATTTCCCGGAGAGTGCTGCAAACTGTATAGTTTTTCGTTACCGATCTGAAAGAGGGAAAGAGAGGGACAGAGGAAGAGAGAAAAGGAGAGAGAGAGAGGAGAGGGAGAGAAAAAGAAAAGAGAGAGAAGAGAGAAGAGAGAGAGAGAGAGAGAGAGAGAGAGAGAGAGAGAGAGAGAGAGAGAGAGAGAGAGAGAGAGAGAGAGAGAGAGAGAGAGAGAGAGAGAGAGAGAGAGAGAGAGAGAGAGAGAGAGAGAGAGGGAGAGGGAGAGAGGAAGAGAGGAAGGGAGGGAGGGAGGGAGAGAGGGAGAGAGGAAGGGAGGGAGGGAGAAAGGGAGGGAGGGAGGGAGGGAGGAAGGGAGAAAGGGAGGAGGGGAAGGAGAGAGGGAAAGAGGGAGGGAGGGAGGGAGGGAGGGAGAGAGAGAGAGAGAGAGAGAGAGAGAGAGAGAGAGAGAGAGAGAGAGAGAGAGAGAGAGAGAGAGAGAGAGAGAGAGAGAGAGAGAGAGAGAGAGAGAGAGAGAGAGAGAGAAAGAGAGAGAGAGAGAAATTTTTACGCACTAGATAAAAGGCGAGCTTGTGAGATATTTGGCTTTAATATTTTTCGTGATACCTCCGAGATATCATACAGAAATGGCAAAATGCAAAATATTGGAATAATATTGAAGCATGATTTTGAATTTATTGCGAATTCTTATGAAAAGAACTTTTTTTATATTTGAAGAAAGACTCAGAATTGGTGACATAAAAATAAATTTTGTTTGAACTCTTAAGAATTATTTTAGAACAGAGAATAAATACGGAAAACAATTAATTTCATAAATCGAGAATTTAAAAAGAATTCTTTTCTTCTTGCTATTTAGGTTGTATGTAACATATCTGCTTTTAAATGAGGCATAGATATCCGATGATGCAGATATCATATCTGAGACAGAATTATCATGGCTTTTTATAATCTTGGAGATGTAATGATATTCCGTCATTCAGATATCTTCATATCTTAGTGATATATTTTGCTGTGTGTATAGCTTTAAGCTTTATCTTTAGTTAAGTTTATATTGTATTATTTATAATGGTAAAATATGTTTTGTGCAGTTATACAAAAAACATGAAACGATTATCCAGCGAATTCCGGGATCGACCATTACCGCCATTAGATTTAGCTATTTGGAGCATTGAACACGCCGCCCGTCAACCAAATGGAAGTTTAGCAACGCCGCTGAGATCTCAAAGCTGGGTGGAACAAAATCTGATCGATGTCTATGCATTTCTGGTTTTTACTGTTTTTAATCTTTTGATAATATTGTTAAGTGTATTCTTTGCATTAAAGTTACTCATTAATTTCTGTTATAATCGCATCGTGTCTAAATTGAGCAAGAGGAAACAGTCGTAAGTTGTTGAAATATTAACAGATATTTTGTATAGTTATATATAATGTTATATGTAATCTAAGAAAATAGAATTAATAAATAAATGTAGAAACTGTGGTATTAACTCTATAGATATTGTAAGTAATAAGTAGTATGTTGTATTATGATAAATTGAAATAAATAAAGATGCTGGTAAACATTAAGAATATTTTATATATTTGGTAAATCAAAACTCTTTTTCGCAATGAATAAAATAAAGTGTTATTGTTTAGCAACACTTTTATTAAATATTTACACTAATATAAATATTTTTAAACATTTTTATAATTTGAATTTAAAGATGCAAACGTTATTTTGTTTAATTAATGAATTTTAATTATTAATTTCAAAACAAAAAGATAAAATTTCTCACAAAAAAGCAACGATTAAAAAGATTGAAAAAGATCTCGTTATTGGAAAGTCAAGAGATTTTATTTCAAAATGTAGGTCGATTATGCGTTAATTCTCTTTTCGTTTTATTCGAGATTTTTCTCCCTTTTTCGGAATTACGTAAAAACGGTTTTTCGGCATATAGATCCTTGATACGCACGCCGTGGGCTGGTTTGATTCCATTATTTCTTTCGATGTGCACTGACCTATCTCTCAGGATTCTCACAATTGTATCCTTTATTCTTTCCCTCCCTTTACGATCTGATTGAACGATTCCGCTAAAACGGTTCCGTTTAGATGATGTTATCCTTTGTATCTAACAATTGTGATAGCTTAACTAAAGAAAAGAGCAAATCGAAGTTGAGATTTTTCTCGCAATAAACTATGAGTATCGTGAAGAGACAATTTTCTGAGGCTGTAGGTATGATTAAAGCGCAAGAAAGTGATGTTGGATGTTTCGAATAAGTGCACACATAATGTGTTGAAAAATTAAAAAAAACACTGTAATTATTATTATTCAAGAAAAGTGAAAATGCAAATAGAGAACGGAAGTGAAAACGAAAGTAAATATTATAGTTTGAAGAGAAAATATAAATAAATTCTATTTCCGCTGCTTTCTTTTTTTCTTCTTGACCAGCAAGAAAGTAAAAAGACGGTCTTTCCAATCTTACAATTAAGAGAATCTTAATTGAGTCTTAAAAACATGTGAGGTCTTTTAGAGATCTTAAACTTTACCTTCTATCTTTTATTTTGCGCAAGAAATAGATAAATAATTGAGGCTATCAATAATAATTGAATTATTCTTTTACTCTTATTTTTTTTGTTAATATCTGAAGCCAAAGCTAAAGATAATAGAAAAAATATATAATTTATGCTAAAAAATTAATTAAATTTATTTATTTATAAGTATCTTTAAATATTCAATATATAAAACATCTTGGAAAATTCTAACAAGCGTTTTAAAATTAATGTTTCTTCTATTTCATGTAGGGGAGACCGGGGGTAATTCGACATCGGGGCAAACTTGACACTAGACTTTTTGCTAATTTAAATCTGTCGTAGAAACTTGCCTTTCCTACTGTAAATGCGTTTTTATGTGCCAGTATTATCAACGGGATTTGATAACATTCTAAGTTATAGTGTAATTTTTAGCGCAACATAAGCGTTTTTGATGGTGAAAAGTAATTTTTCTGATCTCTCGAAAATTTCTACTCTTTCATCGAGCTTTTTTAATATATACCATTAAATTTGCCTAAAAATTTTAATTAAATATTAAAAATTGCCTTTAAAAAAATAGTGTCGAGTTAGCCCCGGCCTCCCCTACACTCATATATTTTTAAAATATATTTTAAACCTTTCTTTGTTATAGCAAAAAATTGTGCCGGAGTAATTATATACTCAACTTATTTTGCTTTATTTTAGTAAAACAGTATTTATTGTAGCCGATGTTTTTCTTATAAATGGCCAAGTAGTTCATTTACATGCTAGACGACCTGAAAAGAATGCTAAAACGGATGCAAACTCATCACGCGGTTATTACTATAAAAACAGTCAGAATGTCTGACTGTTAATCGTGCCTTTTAATGTCTCTTACAATTAGTATGTTTCTGTTTAATTTACGGAAGCATATAAACTGACTGGGTAATCTGCATTTGCAAGTTATAAAAATATTATACTTATAGATTAGGTATGTTCTTAATAATTACTATTGTAGAATTGTACCAATTTTAACCACATGCTGATTCTAACTTGGGATAAACTCAAAGTACAGATCTTAATAAAAATATCAAAAGTTCAGTCATTTGTGAGTTACGAACAATCGCAAATTGTATTTTACAAGTATTTTATAAATATTTTATAAGTATGCATAAGAGATATAAATAATGAAAGAAATTTCAGAAACGCATGCAACTAAATTATATAAAAAATTTTTTTTTTTAATTTTAAATAAACCTTTTTACTGTAATAGAATTTTGAGACTGCAACAGAATTTCGAGTTTATTAGAAATTACATGAATGAAAAAAATCTGAGAGAGAGAAATACACTATAAATATAAAATATCTTACTAAAAATCTTAACGCTATGAAGACGATTTTTTGCAATGTTCCTAAAACAGGACTAATAAATAATATGTTTTCTAATAAGGCATATGTAAATACGATTTTATCACTAAGCAAGAACGATTTTGTGTTCCGTCCACAGCGAAAAAGTTGACAATTTTTCTTAAAAAAATTATTTTTTCTGTTTATGATTATCGTAATGACTTCACACCTGAGAGATCGAAACTTATTGTTAGACAGCACGATCTAAGTAACACGATCGAACATAGGTATGCATTAAGACATAAAACACACAAATCTAAACAGCTATTTCTCCCGCAAGACAAAAGAGACACATTCTTTATTGGGTTTCTGAATCCAAACTATTCAATCTTGTTTTTCATGGGACAATTTTACGGTTGAATGGAGAAAATGTAAAGAACAGATTTCGAAAAGTTATGTCGATGTCGTAATAAATTCTACTCTTTCACAGTTCAATATTTCATTTACTTCGCATATGTGGCAAAATCAAAAGTGTTTTAATTATTTTTGTGCATTTTGGATATTACATGTCGATACATATAAGACACTTAAAATCTAATAAAAATTTGCAATAAATAAACAAACATTTTAAGACCATATAGAGTTAAAGCATCCGGGTAGAACTTTAAAAGGGGGCCTGTAAAGGCTGTTAGTTTTTCCCCATTTCTGTCTAGGCCCTATCAAGAAAGCCTGGTTAGGACCTGCACAGAGATGTAACGCTTGTGTAAGTCAGAGCCTGATTTGTATATCTGACTAGGCTCTATTCTAGCACGCCTAACTAGGCCCTATCCAGACATGCCCAACTTGGCAAGTCCAATTTTGGTACGCTAAAAGAGGCCCTATCCTGGTACGCCTAAGTAGGCCCTATTTGGACATACTCAACTGGCCCTATTGTAACACGTCGAACTAGGCCCTATCCTGGCACAACTAACAAAGCCCTATCCTGCTAAGTTTAATTATTGGCATACGCCACTGTTTGCGAAATCGCTGTATTTCCCGACGATGGAAGCGGGATGAGAAGGACGCGCGTGGAAGGTGTTAACAAATTATTTCTGTAATTTTATGTGTAACTCAGACCACAGTCTGAGCCGTCTTTAATTCGTCACAACATGTACATCTGACCTGAGATTCGATGAGCGGCGTATTAATGAGAAGTATTTCAATGTCTGTGAGCGGGCGAGACAATTGTACTAATTGCCCTCCTCGTGGTGATTAGCCCGTGAGCCGGTGAGACACGTGGCGGTCGGCACTCGCGCACATGTGAGCCTGAGTCGTCGTGTTGATGTACCAGAATAGAGCTGGATGAGCGGTCGCTTTACATGTTAGGAAAGTCTTTTGGCAGCTTCAATCACTGCGATGGGCACTTAACTCGGAATAAATCTCGAGAATCCACAGAGCACACGTCGTACGTCTGATCACAGCGCGGCCATTTTTCCGACTCTACATATCGCGAGGAAGAAGACGGCGATGAGCGCGCGCGTGCTTGCGCAAACTGCCGCGTCGCTCCGGCCGGTCGTGTCCGGTCGATGCTGCCATCTGAGCGGATGGTGTAACGTGAACGGAATCTCGAACAGCCACTATATTCCGACATAAAAAAATCATATTTTTTTCAAAATTTTATTACTATTTTATAATTAAATTTGTTTCTTAAGATGCAGTCTATGATTATAAATATTTTCTCGTATTTGAAAAAAACACTTACCTTGGTGGGATCGAACTCGGGACCTCTGGATCGTGAGTCAACTGCCTTACGTGGTCGACTACTTCTTAATTTGATGTAAGTGTTATATATAGTCTACATATTTCATTATCAGCGCAAATATATAATTTTTCAAAAATCATCTTAAGAAACAAATTCAGTTTAAAAAGAGTAATAAAATTTTGAATTGGATATACGCAATATAATTTTTAGATAATAGCATCCGTGCCAGTGCCTATTCTGGGCATATTTAGGTTATTCTATCTAGAATTTGTCTTTCTAGTCCCTATCTAGGTCCAATGTTAGCAGACCTTGAGTGGAATCTATGTCAGTGCCTATTCTGGGCCTATTTAGGTTATTCTATCCAGAATTTGCCTTTTTAGTCCCTTATTTCTAGGTCCAATGTTAGCAGACCTTGATAGTGGCATTTATGACAGTGCCTATTCTAAGCTTATTAAGGAAATTCTATCCAAAATTTGCCTTTCTAGTCCCTTTCTAGGCCCGACAATGGTATGCCTATTTTACGACATGCCTATCTAGCCCCAATATTGGCGATCCTACTTTAGGGCATGCCTGTTTAAGCCCTTTACAGACTTGGGGCACGCCTCGACAAAATTCTACCCGGGCATTCGTCGATGCATGCAATTGTCTATCTTTGGACCAACAATAAGATTTTAGTCTGACATTTTAGTCTGTTTTAAAATTTAGTCGTCTGTTGCTATTATGACGAAAGGTTTTGCCGTTCTTGAATTAAATAGTTGATACAATAATTTATCGGAAATGAACACACAAATGTTCAGTGTATGTATGTTCATTTATAAGCAACGCGACAAATCACTTTAACTCGATCGCTGTGCTTCCGGTATGGTGATAACAGGATATCGAGTATTAAATCGGAATCCATCAATTTCTGAAAGGAGATAAACAAGGACCTTTGACAGGATGCGGTTCTTTGTAGCATCGTCAAATTTGATCGATCAATGTAGTGTTGGATTAAATCTTTTGCTAGACTAAAAGTAGTTTATCTACCAAGTGGCGAATTTTTCCATTCTTTTCCATTCTTTTACTCTTTACGAACGGAACATTTTCGTTTCTCGCGTTCGGGCGAAGCGACAAATCAATATAGATATGATATCGACATTTTTTCAACACTTTTTTCCTATTATTGCATACTACTACAACTCACGAGCAAGATGGAAAATATAAAAAAGAAATTGAATGAGTTGTAACCAAATTGCTTAACATAAAATCTATATCTATAAAGGAAGATGTCCTGACTGACTGACTGACTGACTGACTCATCAACGCCCAGCCCAAATCCCTGAACCGAATTTTTGTCAAAAATATATGAATTAGGAGTAGAATTTTCCGGGGAGTGCCACTATGTGTATAGTTTTTTGTTTCCAATTTTCTGGAAACCGGTTTTTCTAATTTCTTTTATTTTTCGGGAAATTATTCACCGAATCTCAAAGAATTATAGATCAAACAGGGGTAGAAATTTCCGGGGAGTGCTATAAAGTGTATAATTTTTCGTTACCGATCTTTTTGGAAGCCGGTATCAAAATTCTTTCAATTTTTCGGGAATTTATTGACCGAATCTTGAAGAGTTGTATATGAAGTAGGGGTAGAATTTTCTGGGGAGCGCCATGATGTGTACAGTTTTTGTTACCGATCTTTTCGAAAAACGGTTTTTTTAATTGTTCCAATTTTTGGGAAATAATTGATTGAATCTCAAAAAATTATACATGAAGTACGGGTAGAATTTCCCGGGGGATGCTATAAAGTGTACTATTTTTCGTTACCGATCTTTTTGGAAACCGGTTCCGAATGACCGAATCTCAAAGAATTGTACATAAAGTAGGAGTTGAATTTCCTGGAAAGTGCTATCAAGTATATAATTTTTTGTTACCGATCTTTTTGGAAACCGGTATTAGAAGTTTGACGAATTTTTCGGGAAATAATTTATCGACTTTTAAAGAATTGTATTTAAAACAGAGGTAGAATTTCTCGGGGAGTGCTATAAACTGTGATGGGCGAGAGAGGGAGAGGGAGAGAGAGAGAGAGAGAGAGAGAGAGAGAGAGAGAGAGAGAGAGAGAGAGAGAGAGAGAGAGAGAGAAATCACTATTTATTATACGCTCTGGGACAATGTCCCCTCAAGCGTAAAGAACTTATACAAAGAGAAAAAAGTTGCCATCACATACAAATTGTAACAAATGTTGTATAGAAGATATAAAAGTAAATTAAGAATAGTATGTATAAAAATTATAACAAATATTTTATAGATAGAAAAGCAATTAAGAATAGTATGCATATATATAACAAGGTATAGCAAAAGACGTCAGGCTTATTACTAAGCAGATAGTCGTACAATTTTTGTTTGAATGCGTCAAGGGTAGGTGCGCGACATATGCCAGTTGGAATATTGTTCCAAAATTCGACAGCTGAGCAGATGAAAGAGCGTCTATAAAATTCTGTGCGACATTGCGGCAGGATGAGAGCATCGGCTGATGCCCTGGTATCACGGGATACTGTATCGCATCTACGTTCAAATCTACGAGAAATCGCATCAGAGATTTCAAGGTTCAAGAGTTTGAAGGTCAGGCAGCCGACAAAGTATTTACGCCTGGATTTAATCTTGAGCCATTGTAGTTTCTCATAGAAAGAAGTTATGTGCTCATCCCGTTTTACCTGGAAGATGAACCGAACACAAGTATTCAGAGACCTTTGAAGACGAAGGTTGTGTTCGGCAGTGATGTCAGTAAATGCGGCGCAACAATAATCAAACAGAGGCAGAATCAGGGTAGTTATAAGCCGTGATCTGAGATGAGGCGGCAATAGGTGTTTGCAGAGCTTTAGCTGATGGAGCGTTGCATTGACTTTGGCTGATGTTTTTGTAACATGTTTCTCCCAAGAAAGTGTGCTCGTAATATGGACACCCAGGTACTGCACTACGTCGCAGTAAGGAATAGCCGCATAGTTAATGTAGATTTTAGGTACTTCATCCAAGTTCAATCCGCTGATGAATCTGGAGGTGCCCATGATCATGGCCTTGGTCTTGCTTGGATTAAGAGACAGTTTATTAGATGTGGCCCAGTGCGTGATGCTAGTAATGTCCTCGTTTATTCTAAGGATAGCCTCAGTTAGATTTTTGAGCTCAGTGTGTAGGTAAATCACCAGATCTCAGATCATCAGCGTAAAAGTGGTATTTACAGTGTTTAATGACTCTGCTGAAACCAATTAAGTAGAGGACAAATAAGAGAGGTCCCAATACTGAGCCCTGAGGCACACCGGTAAACACTGGACGCTCTGACGACGTCATCCTATTTTAGGATCACGCACAGCTTGTTTTCTGTCATCGAGATAGGAGCATAGCCATCTTAAAGCTGAAGTGGATAGACCGAGGTCTCTTAATTTATCAATTAAAATATAGTGATTGACATAATCGAATGCTTTGGTAAAATCAAAAAAGACCGCAACTGTCACTATCCTACTATCAGCAGCCTGTCTCACATCATCAAAAACACGAATTAGCGCGGACTGTGTAGAATGTCCTTTCCTGTACGCAGATTGAAATGGATCCAAGGCGCCTGTATCCTCCATAAAGCGCGAGATCTGCTCAGTTGCGATGCGCTCCAATGCCTTAGAGACCGCGCAAAGAATCGAAATGGGCCTATAATCACGCATTTCCGACGGGCATTTAATCTTCGGAATCGGGCATATGATAGCTGTCTTCCAAGTTCGAGGATAAACACCGTATGTCAGGCTGAAATTAAAAATATGTGTTAAAGCCGGAAGGATACAAGGTAAAGCCCGAATATAAAGTTTGCAAGACAGTCCGTCAACTCCAACCGCATCAGATTTGATTCGTAGCAGAGCTTTTGCTGTTGCATTTTCTTCGATGTTACTCCAGTAAAATTTTGAGTCTTCGTAAGTTTTCTCGCCGAGATAGACGGGGTGGTGAATCTGCTGTTCGTCAGAGTTGCTTGCCGCAACATTCGCGAAGAACTCATTAAGTTCGTCCGTAGAGAAGATGAGTTTCTTATCGACATTTTTGGATTTTAAGAGGCCGAGATGCCTCTTGAAAAGTCTTGAAAAGGCGTTCAGATAATACTTTTTCTTAGCAAAACGTACTAAGGCCTGAGCCTGATTTCTTAAGATCTTATATCTGGTGTAGTTAGGAGGAGAGAGAGAGAGAGAGAGAGAGAGGGAGGGAGAGAGGGAGGGAGGAAGGGAGGGAGGGAGAGAGGGAGAGAGGGAGATTGATTGATTGATTTTTTATTATGCCCAAGCGTAGGCTAAAGGGCAAAGTAGGAGTAAGCATGAACAGAATACAAAACGCAATCATATACGAAGTATCACAAATAAACTTAGACTAAAAATCTTAATACTAATCTTAGAGCTAACAGTTCAACGACGCAAATATCAGAGCATAATAATAAAATTGCTTACAAGTATTGCTATAAAGCTGAAACATAATTCATAATACTAATCTAGGGTGAATATTCAACATAGAAGAACACATACTCGCAAATGTGCCGAACAGTAAGCAGCGAACAGAAAGCATGCAATATCAGTCAGACTCCAATGCAAATAAATATGGACAAAGGAGGTTCTTAAAAGAGCCAAGAGAAGACACAGATTTGATATTATCAGGGAGAGAGTGCCAAAAGTACATTGCGGAGAGTCGGAAAGAATTGCGGTAGGTAACGGTTCTATAGAGAGGAATATGAAATGTAAGAGAGGATGAGGCCAAGCGGTCAGATCTTCTCAAGGCTGAATCAGGAAGAGTGAAAAGTTCCTGAAGATAGGAAGGAGATTGTGCATAGAGAACACGGTAGGTTTGGCAGCCAAGAAAGTAGAGCCTTCTGTTTCTGACCGAAAGCCACCCCAAACGACGCCTGAAAGGAGTGATATGCTCATCTCGCCTGAGATTAAAAATAAATCTTATGCAGCAATTAACAAGTCTCTGCAATTTAGTATCCAACTCGCCACTTAAACCATGATAAACAAGGCAGCAATAATCAATATGTGGTAAGACAAGAGTAGTGACAAGTTTGATTCTAAGTGCAGTAGGCAGAGAGTTCTTGTTAAATTTAAGCTTGTACAGAGCGTGGTGAACTTTCTGTGAGACATGTAGGACATGCCTCTTCCATGATAGGTTGGACATTAAGATTACACCCAAGTTTTTCACGTCGCTAGCAAAAGGGAGAGGCATTTGGTTAATAACTATCGGTGGTAGAGTGGTAGTGTCGATATTACTAACATGAGTCTGACTGCCAAAAATGATGACATTGGATTTAGCAAGATTAAGTTTAAGGCCGTTTGCAGTAGCATATTCAAAAATGGCGCAGGCATCTCTGGAGATCAACTCAAGGCCGCGAATAATATCAGCAGGTGGACTTGAGAAATATATCTGCAAGTCGTCAGCAAAAAGCATGTGGTTTGAGTGAGACAGAGCCTTGCTGATGTCGTTAATGAAAAGGGAGAACAGCAGAGGACCTAGCACCGAACCCTGAAGAACACCCAGGGACATTGATAGCCAGTCGGAGCAATTCCCCTCATCATCAACCACAGCCTGAGAGCGGTCTGTTAAGTACCAGAAGATCCAGGCAATCACGTCAGCAGAAAAACCAACTTTTGCCAGCTTGATGAGTAGATGAAGATGCGAGATCGTGTCAAACGCCTTGCTGAAGTCGAACAGGATCATAATGGTAACAAGTCGCTTATCAATCGCCTCCCTGTTATCATCACATACACGTAAAAGAGCAGACTGCGTGCTGTGACCAGAGCGATATGCCGATTGTCTAGGATCCAGAATATTATGCTCATTTGGATAGGCGGTGATCTGTTCGGCAACTATCCTTTCAAGGATTTTAGAAAGTTCAGGCAAGTTGGCAATCGGTCGCGTATCTGACGGGGACAACGGAGTGCGAATCTTAGACAGTGGGCGAATTAAGGCCCGCTTCCACTCAGAAGGAAACATGGAAGACTCCAGTGAATGATTGAAAAGTGTAGTGAGCCATGATGAAATGCTAGGCCAGGCCATACGCAGAACATGCAGCGGAATGCCATCTGAACCAGAAGCGTAAGAGTTGGCAGGTCCAGCCATAATATGCTTGAGAATCATACGAGGTAGTATCGGAGAAAAGACGAACTCAGGACGTTCAGGTGGGCGAGCGGAACGAGAGGTAGCTAAGATAAAATCGTCATAACTCAGCGGCGGTGCACGGGAGACCGAAGCATAGTGAGCATTTAACTGATCCGGTGTGAAGAAGCGGAGAGGAGAAACAAAAGAAGACTTAACGAGTCCAAGACGAGCCAACTCTCTCCACAACTTAGCCGGGTCAGTGATGGCACTCAGCGAACCCAAGTAGAACGCACTCTTAGCACGATTAATGTCAGCGTTGAGCTGACTCCGAAGGAGTCTAAATCTAGCGTATCCCAGCAAGCTATTCGAACGCTTAGCCTGTTTATACAATAAGTTTCGATCACGAATACGCCTCCTAAGCTCACACGAGAGCCACGGCACAGGTCGCCTTCTAACAACGAATGCCCGAGCAGGGGCAACAACATCAAGTGCGCCACGTAAGGTACGGGATAACAACGCACAAGATTCTTCGACGTAAGTGTTACGCGGCAAACTGACAACCACAGATCTGGCGCTGCTAACAAGCGGCTGAAGAGATTCGAGAAACTCGGAATTGACAATGCCCTTGTAACTTCGTCGCAAAATAGAGCGCCGAATGTCGACATTAAAGTTGATTGACAGCGAAAGTTCAACAAGATCGTGGCCGGCTATAAAAGGACATGAGGACTTGTTAAACGATAATATCTTGTCGCGATCATCAACCACTAATACATCGAGCCATGAGTCGGAGGAAGCGATATGATGGGTGGCGTCCGAGTTTACAATGTGAAGCGACAAGCTAAACATTAGATCGCGGAAGTAGTTTGCCTCATAATTGTTTGTTAGTAAATTGCAGTTGAAGTCGCCACCAATAATTATATTTTTGTAAAAATGTGAGCAGCCAGTTAACGACTCTACAAAATCATGGAGAAGGTGACCCTTTGGTCTCCTATATACCGACGCAAACAATATCGACTCGTTATGAGGCGAGCGAACATCAATAATTAAATATTCTGGGTCATCAACAAGGCCACCCACGGACGCAGCCACCACCGCGGCCTTAAGCGAATTATGAATATAGCAGGCGACACCCCCACCAATCCGACCAACTCGATCATTACGAATCAAAAAGTAATTGTTCAACGCAACAAGATCATCAGAGACGCCAGCATGGAGCCAAGTCTCGGATACGAAGATGATGTGGTAAAGATTGGCGTTGAAGTGAAGCCGGATAAATTCAATGTGTGCCCGCAAAGAGTTAGCATTAAATTGAGCTACACGAATTGAAGCAGCACCCAAGACTGGACCGCGATGCAAAACAGAAGTCGATAAACGATCGGAATGCTCATGTCAAACCAGCCTATCGAGATCGGCGGCAGAATTGATCAAAACAGCAGGCTCACCATCCGAGAGTCTGACGTATATACGTCCCCCCTTTGCCCAGACGTACTTGTACCCCTTGTCCTTAGCAGCACGCTTGGCATGCTGCAACAACTCGTGTATCTCTTTTGGCAGTAGCTCGTTAATATAAACGGACAGAGTGAAAGAAAAGGAGGAGGAGGAGGAGGAGAGAGAGAGAGAGGGGAGAGAGAGGGGGGAGGGAGAGAGGGAGAGAGGGAGTTTGAGTTTGAGTTTGAGTTTGTTTATTATGCCATAGTCATGACTTTAGGCAAATGATGAAAAATACATGGATATACATAAAGTAGAATAAACAAAAAAAAAAGTAAGAACTAGAGATACAGAACAGATGAGACAAATTGTAATAAAGCAGTGAGCAAAAGCGGAAACAATGAAGATAATAATGACTATATTGCAGTAATAATATTAATTACTAATTATTTCCACCTCAGCAAACGCTTCAGAACAAAATCTCGTTGACAATATTAATAACTGAAATAATGATGAAGAAATAAAAATCGAAATTCAGTTGCGCTCTCACTCCAACAACAATCGCAGAAAAATAACATTGATACTTAAAACTAGTTAAGATGTTGGAGCAGCAACGATTTGAGTACAGTGACTGGGCAAGCTAAGACTAAATGTACTTGCACCCATCTCGCAATAACGCTACATCGTACATAGACGTTAGATAGCTCCAAGGTAAAACCTCAACCGGAACCGAGCTCAAGTGCAAATAAATAGCCATTGAGCTTCTGCTTAAATTCATTTAGAGACGAAGACGACACAACCTCGGAAGGAAGCAAATTCCATAAGTAAATACCAGCTAGGTGAAAGGACTGGTGGTAAGTCTCGGTTCTGTGAATGGGAATTTGGAAAGTACTAGGCAGTGCGAGTCGAGACGATCGTCTAATCGAGAGATCAGCTCTGACAAAGATCTCAGAGAGGTAGCTAGGAGACATACCATGATATATCTTAAACATTTCGATGCCAAGGAAAAAGAGACGTCGATTTCTAACAGACAGCCACCCTAATTGGTGGCGGTAAGGAGTGATGTGTTCTTCTCGACGCAAATTAAAGATAAACCGAATCGTGCAGTTGATAAGTCTCTGCAGTTTTATGTTAAGCTCATCAGTAACATCGTTGTAAACAAGAGAGCAATAGTCAAGCAGAGGCCAAATCAATGCAGACACGAGTTTTACACGCAATTGCAATGATAAGGAGTTCTTATGGAACTTAAGCTTGTGCAACGTGAAGTCTACTCGCTTAGATATATGAGCAACGTGGCTGTTCCAAGATAGGTCGGAGCTCATAATGACACCCAGATTTCGAGCCTGAGAGACAAACGGAATAGAGGTACCACTAACAGAGATGAGAGGTAAATCGTGAAGATCTATTTGGTCCACGTAACGCTTGCTACCGAATATTAATACTTTGGATTTCTTGAGATTGAGAGACAATCTATTTGTGGTCGCATATTCGGAGATGACTCCGACATCATGGGCCACCAACTGCAAAGCAACGTTTAACTGACCAAAGAGACACCTACGGTAAATCTGAGTGTCGTCAGCGAAAATCAAGCGTTGGGTAAATCTAAGAGACGCACCGATGTCATTGATGAAGAGAGAAAAGAGGAGCGGTCCTAATACCGATCCCTGAGGCACACCAGAGGTGATGGATAGCCAATCGGAGAATTCACCAGCCAGATCAACGACCGCCTGAGAGCGACCAGTAAGGTATGAAAAAATTAATTTGAGGGCAAGATCAGAAAACCCGAGTTTCCTCAGTTTAGACAGAAGCAAAGGATGAGAGACAGTGTCAAAAGCCTTACTAAAGTCAAAGAGGACTAGGATCAATACCTCACCTACGTCAACGCCACTCAAAATATCGTGAAATAGTCTAAGAAGGGCAGACTGGGTAGAGTAACCCTTGCGATAACCAGATTGACGGTCGTCGAGAATATGGTGCAAATTTATAAAGTCAACAATTTGGCGGTGAAGGATTTTTTCGAACAGCTTAGGAAGTTCGCACAAGTTGGCAATGGGTCTCGTTTCGGAGGGAGAGGTAGGTGATCTAACTTTAGAGAGAGGACGCACTATAGCGCGTTTCCAGAGAGATGGGAAGTAGCCCAGATTGAGACAGCAGTTGAAAAAAGAGGTCAAAAGGTTACCAATATGAGAAAAAGACAAGGCAATAGCAAAGAGAGGTAATTGATCATAACCTGAGCGAAAGGAAACAGAAGGTGAAGAAGCCATCAAGGAGCGGAGGTTGTCGTTGGATATTTCAGTGAAACTAAAATGTGGTTCATCAGGCATTGTGGATAAGATGATATTGGAGAATTGAGATTGCGAACAGGAAGGATAACAATTTGAGACAGAGGAATAATGGGCATTCAAGAGATCGCGTGAAAAAAAGACAAGAGGTGAGGAAAGAGGCGATTCAACTAAACCAAGGTTGGCAAGTTCACGCCAAATCGTGGACGAATCAGAGGCTGTGCTCAATCTATTCATATAGAACTTCTCTCTGGCTTCCCTTTAAATCGAGCGTGAGACGACCCCTGTAAAGCCTGTAAATGTGAAAGTCGAGAATGTTGCCAGATTTACGCGCAGCATTGAAGAGACCATTGCGATGCCGAATGCGGTTTGAAAGGTCGTCGGTAAGCCAAGGCGCTGACGGGCGAGACACACGAAAAGAATGAACAGGAGCATGTAGATCGAGACTAGCAGTAAAATCGTTAGTAATAGTGCTCAGGATGTTATCAATGTCAGATTCGCTAGAGCTTGACGGACCAAAATCAGACGGGAAAGATGTAGAGAGCTTAGAAGTAAGAGTCAGGACGAACGCTTCCTCGTTAAATCTCTTGTAGCAGCGACGAACCAAAGTGCGACTCGCAAAGGACGGGACCTTGAAGGAATAGGATAACTCGATGAGATCGTGACCATTGATAAAAGGAGCGTTAGACTTTCGAAAAGATAAAACTTTATCCAAGTTGTCGACTATAAAAACGTCTAACCATGAGTCAGAGGAGCTGGTGTGAAAAGTCGAAGGAGATTCGACGATATTAAGCGACAACTGTGAGACAATACCTCTAAGGTGATTAGATTCGTATGATGATGCGAGGAGGTTACAATTCAAGTCACCCGTAATAATAATGTTCCTATAACTATGCATAAATATAGCGAGCACGTCGATGTAATTACTGAAATTCTTGCCCCGCGGTCTGCGATACATGCATGGTGGTGAATAAAAGAGGCTCGCACGTGCCATAACGGATGTCGAGAATAAGATATTCGGGTGCATTCGAGAAAGCGGAAGGCGACGACGCCAGAACGCGCGCCCGCAACGATTCATGCACGTAACAAGCAACACCGCCTCCCTCCCTGCCCTCTCTGTCTACACGCAACAAATAATAGCCAGGGATACGCACTAGATCATCGGAAATATGTGAGTGAAGCCAGGTCTCAGAAATCGAAATGATGTGAAAAAAATTGGACGATAAGAAGGCTTGAATTGACTCAAGATGAGCAGGAAGGGAGCTAGCATTGAAGTGAGCAATTGCGAGACAATCATGCGAAGCAGAAGGAACACAGCCCCCGTCGGTCACGAGTCACTGAAGCCCCGCAAGATCGGCCTCGGCGGCAATCAAAACGGGAGAATGACCCCGGTCCTTACGGACAAAAATCTGGCCGTCCCTGCACCATACATGCCTGTAAGACAGCCGCTTGGCCTCGACCCGAGTCCGGCGCAACAGATTGTAGACGTCAGTAGGTAGGAGCTCGTTGACATAAACATGCCCGGGGACGTCTGTAGAGAAAACCTCGCTGACAGTGAGTCGACGTTTACGGCGCATAACGGTGAGGATATAGTCGCGAATCTCACGCGACTTAAGCACAACGATAACCGATCGCCTCACGTCCGCAGTGACGGCTCGAAGATCCGGGGCAGAAACCGAGCCAGTCGCAACACCACGCACCGCCGATGCACCACCGCCCCCCACGCCGCGAGCCTCAAGAACGTCCGAAGCCAGCTGAGATATATCAAGCGCTCGAAAAACGCTGGTAACAAGGTCCATTGACGAGTCGGACAGAGAACAAGGAAACCCGGAGATAATGATGTCGGAAGTTCGCGAGGCCCGAGACAAAGGAGACCGCGGCGCGGGACGAGAGCCACTCCGATCACCCATCAGTCCGCTCCCAAGTTCGCCACTTAATTCGCTCTTTAAACCGCGCACTTCGTTCGTGAGAGCAGCACATTGCTGCTCCAACTCAGCTATGCGCTGAGTGTTGCGGTCGACACTTTTAGCCATTGAGTTCAACTGGCCGAGCTTATCGCTGAGTTCTCTGAATTGCGCATCGGACGACTCAACAAATGCAGAGAATCGTGCCTCGGACGACTCAGCAAATGCAGAGAATCGCGCCTCAGACGACTTCATTTGCTCAACCAGTTGGCGCAAGAGCGCATTCGTCGTGTTGCTAGTCACCGATTGCGGCAGAGTGCCAATAGCAGGAACCGTAAAGTCCAAAAGCTCCGTGCACTCGACCCCCGGTGTAAGAGGGGCAGCAGATGAGGCAGCCAATGACATGATCGACTCGACACCGTCGACATCCGGCACCGGATGCAGCGAAGCCGCCAGATCCACACAGCACTGCTCAGCGTATTTGTAGTTGGCGTACGCCTTAATGCAACCAGGATGGAAGAGCTTGGTGCACTCGCACACGACAGCAGCCGTCGCAACCGACTTCTTGCACCTAATGCACGCGCGCTGCATGGTCGATCAACTGACAGCAGCAGAGAGCAGAACCAGACAGCGGTCCAGTGGGTAACGGATGGCGGCGCGCCACAAGGCCCACAGATGTCGCCACACGCGCGAATCAAGGCAGCTCATGCACAAACCACAGCAATCCAGAAATCATGCAAAAGTGAGGTTAGAACCGGAAAAACTTCACTCAAGGATGTCCAGCCCGGTAGTTGCAAGGACAGAAGAATAGAATATATATTCTGTCAAGCAACAAGAAACCTGCTCGAGCCTGCAACAATACAGCCCGAAGGCAGCTTACGGCAGCGAGAGAAATCAAAGAAAGCAGGAGCAAGGAAACAACGTGACGTGCAGTACTCACCAGAGAGAGAGAGGGAGAGAGGGAGAGGGGGAGAGAGAGAGAGAGAGAGAGAGAGAGAGAGAGAGAGAGAGAGAGAGAGAGAGAGAGAGAGAGAGAGAGAGAGAGAGAGAGAGAGAGAGAGAGAGAGAGAGAGAGAGAGAGAGAGAGAGAGAGAGAGAGAGAGAGAGAGAGAGAGAGAGAGAGAGAGAGAGAGAGAGAGAAAGAGAGACTATTTGTGTGTCTTATTACACATGTCCTCCGGGGCGAAGCCCGGGTAACCAGCTAGTTCTATTATATTCTTCAGTTTTTTCTACCTTTATTTCATATATAATTCGTTAAGATTTGGTTGATTACTTCTGGAGTTATAGAAATTTCGGTAAATTTGGCACATACACATATACACACACACATGCATACATACAGACATTTTTTAAAATTACAATTTTTCGACGTTTTAGAACATTCTGAACACGTTCAGAAAAACAAAACAAAATTTTTTTTTACGAAAACCAGTTTTCTCTATAAGGAAGCAAAATTATTTAATATCTTTTTTATCTGTGATTTGATTAAAGTCTGATTAATATTAGGTAATAAAAAGAAATAAATTCTTATTTTATAACATATATGTATAATTATGTGGGGGGGTCCCGTTGGCCTACAATCCCGATTGCCAACAGCTTCGTTTGCCCACAACATTTTGCCTACAGCTTCGTTTGCCGAAATTCCCGATTGCCTACAGAGCGATTGCCTACAAGCATTATTGCGCACATGTAATAGTTAAAAATACGAACGTACGTTTGCGCACATGGCCAAACACATTGCACACATGACATTAGTGTGCAATAATAACAGCTATCGTTGGAACATTAATATTTTTCGCAATAATTTTTTTACAATTTTTTAAATAATTAAATCGTGTAGATTTAATTCCGGGGAGGGAAGGGTATTAATGTTCCAACGATAGCTATGTTTCAAGTCCGACAAATAATCGGCGCGCAGTTTATTAAGTTGGAATATATGTATATACGTATATACATTTTAATTCTCGTTTTACTTCTGTAACTATTAATTTTCTATTTGCGCACCACGTACCGCCCTTGACTCGTATCGCCGTCTATTAATTTATTGACATTTTCACGAGTCTAATGATATATTTATATTCTAAAAATTATATTTTTTACATTTTTTGGAAATTTTATTGTCATTATAAAATTAAAATTATTTATTTTAATTTTATTTTAATTTTATTTTCTTTATGTGGGGGGTTTCGCCCCTGGACCCCACCGAGGGCTTTATTCCTGGACCAGGGCTTAGTCTCTGGACCCCACATCACTGTCTTTTTTTCTTTCTATTTAACTACACGCGCGTATAAACTGTATGAATGGAACATTAAGCGCATACACTCTACAAGCATTCAAAAGTCGAACATTTCCGTAAAGAGGTGTTGTGAAAAATATCGTGTGCACCTCGGGTCGAAAGCTTTTTCAAACGCTACTTTTGTTCCTTGGTGCACAATATACTATTTTTCGTTAAGTATGCTGTTTTGCCTTCGTTTCCCCCACATATACAAACAGATAGATAGGTGATAGACAGACAGATATTATGGGAAAATTTGATGCAAATTTCACGAAGCATTCTCTATGTATGAATTGCAAGATATACATGTTTCTCAAAGAAGAACGTTAAAGACAGTCACTCGGGAGTATTTTCTTCTCTGACCGTTAGTAACGGTTCTCGACCGTAATAGATCGACCGTGAAACTGAAGCCATTTTATTTTCTTGCAAATGCCATAGTCACTCCTCTTAAACTCCTTAGAAAAAACCACCGTCAGTTCTTCAA
The DNA here is from genome assembly GCA_030770255.1 of Temnothorax ravouxi. Lineage (NCBI taxonomy): Eukaryota > Metazoa > Arthropoda > Insecta > Hymenoptera > Formicidae > Temnothorax > Temnothorax ravouxi. The sequence goes on along the minus strand of JASTWP010000363.1, from coordinate 131,178 downwards.
TCGGAAAACTAACTTTGTAATGTGTTCGACGATAATACATACAATAAATCGTTCAACTATATATAACGTGAGGTACATGTCATAATCCACTTTTCAAGAGTTTTAATTATGGAAATGACTTACATCATAATAAAAAGTTTATAAATTAAAGAACTCGTATAATTCATAAAATTTGTTTGATATTAACCGCAATTAATTATTATTCTAATTTATAATAGCTCTAATTATTATATTATTTGAGGTACATTTGTTAAGAAATTTAATGAAAAGGAATTAAAAAATTGCAACAGATAAAGAGTTATTTAATCTTTTAATCAAGAAAACATTGCTGTAAAATTTTTTTGAGAATCTATATCTGTTTTTTAAATATATTTTTCTAGGCCTAAGGTACTAAGTGACAGCTACAGCGGACCCAGTTCTCTTCGCACGCAATTCAACAGAGAAGATAGAACATCGAAGAAAATGCTCTCGACTTCTCTTTCACACTCACACACACATATAGAAAACCAATTTGAGGATGTCAACGAGGATGCTTGAACATATGCGTTTGTAAGCCGCACACACGTTTTTCTCAAAAGTCAGTATAATGGCGTCGACTACCCTCCACTTGTCTTTTATATAATACATCAGCTTATAAAAATACTCTACAGAAGTATTATGTTATAAGGTAACTTTTTCTTTGTTCACGAAGAACATTCGCGACTATGGGCGCAAATCGCGATCGATCAATCGGAAACGCTTCTGTTGTTCCCTTCTATTCGAGAAGTAAAGTAAGCGATCTATTAGAATATCAGAGAATAATATAAATTTAATTAGTTACTCTGACATTTTTTAGGAAATATGTCTCTAAATTGGTAAATCTTTTTTTTTCACTTTTTAATTGGATGGATATTAATATTTAAATGTCAAACTGACAAATATATGTTCTGACATTTATTTTCAAATTATCTTCTTTAATCATATATTGCTTTATTATGATGGATGTACTCTTCTTTCATTACAATGTATAAAATATGTATTTTTTGTGCACTTATAATATATAAATTACCATATGTATAGACTATTATACAGATTTATATAATTTTGCGAGAGTTTTACGACTATTTGATATTATATGTTTCTGAGCATCAACGTATTCTAAATTATTATTTAAATTTATAACTCTCTCTTTCTTTCTTTCTCTCACTTTTATTCTCACTCTTACTTTTTCTCTTTCTTTTTTTTCCTATCTTGAATATTTGGTTATTATTTGTGTGTAAGTATGAATAAAACAATGTGTATCGATGAATTTATTAATTATGTATTATTGTTATATGCTTATTGCTATAAAGCACAATTTTTTGTAGATTTTTATATTTAATTTTTGCTTTTATCGCGGCAGTTTTTTGTGACAGTTGGACGATAACAGAGAGATATATACTGCAATTGCTTAATGCGAGAATCTTGTTAATCGATAATGTCAAACATATGACACGTTCGACGATTAGCAAATACTTTTTTTTTATTCAAAGAGTGCTGTTAAAACTTATGTGGTATCACATTGATAACATTTATCTTTATAGCACTTTAGAGAACTAAAGCAAATGTTACTAATATTGCTATTATTTTGTATTGTACAATAACCAAGAATAGCAGATCGACGAAAGTCAAAGCACTCCTGTACAAAAGTGAATACGAATGCTTTATTTGTGTGCGCGCCTAATAAATTTTCAATGTTTCAGAACAGCAAAGTTTATTACCTTATATCTCAGTTGTGTTCTATAAATCTCCATAAAGATTACAGATAAAAAGCGATTAGCGCGTTTTGGGGGTTCTAATTCGGTTATCACGTCTATTTCCTCGGGTGAGAATTACGTCTCCGCACTAACAGTGTCTATATATCCCGATTCCTAACTAATATTATTAAGATATTACACATAAAACTGTTTATACATATTTCCCTGTCGATCTCGTATCATTATCAGAAATTGAAACGTTTAATTAATTGTCTTGACTGATTTCCCCACTTTAATTAAATATTAACTTATATTACACAAAAGGTATGCCTGATGATAGTTTGAGGTTTAATATGCGAAGGTGAGAATAGCATCTCTCTCCCCCCCTGGATATACCGTCTCTCTTGATAAATGATTCGGGTTCTCTCGGACGGTAATACCGAGAATAATGCACAGCTCGGTTGCTTAATGTATTCTGGTTGATAGAAAAAGGGACATTACGATGTTTCGCGTTTTTTTTGGAACAACTGCCAAACTTTTATAGGGACATTATAATGACTGCGACTTTTACTATAAAAACTGTACTCCTTTATAGTGGTTTTTTTTATAGTATCTGCTTCATGTCCTGTTACATCATGATCACTCTTGTGTATATAATTTTATATGCGAAGTATTAATAACGTTAAATGTGTTTTTACGTGGACAAATTCTAGAATGTCTTTTGAAATATAATGACATTTATTTTTTTTGCTTGCAAGCAATCTTAAGTGAATTAAAACGTAAAGAAATGTAATCTTAAATGTGTTTTATGTTATGCTTACTATGCTTTTCATTATATTCTTAAATTGTGCTAGCAGAAGAAAAAGAGAAAATTGTGTATATTCAAGTACTTATTTCTTATTTTTTAAATTTTGAATTTGCAATATAATTCGTAATTTATTGCATATCCCCGCAGGGTTCGCAATCCACTACCAATATTACCCTTCTCCTCTCACTTTAACCCTTTGGACCAACGGCTTAACGTTTCTTTCCGAAAGACGGAGCCCAGTTTTCTCCGCACAAGAGCCTATCTTGCACGGAGGGACGCAGCTATCGGAAAAACATTCCATGCTTCATAGCTCTAGTGGACTCGAACTTGGTTCCTCAGATTACGAGTCTGGCGCTCTACCACTAGGCCACACTGCCGCCCTTGAATTCGCAATATAAAAACCAGTTTTTAAAGCTCTTCCTGGTCAAATGACATTTTTTTACTGTAAATGTTAAAGATAAGTACTGTTAAAAAAAAAAAGAAAAAATATTATTTTATCTTTCTTTTTTGTCCGGAAGGCTTAAAGAAAAAACTTATGTTAAAGTATGGAAGAAAGTAGTTTTTTCGAGTGTAAAATTTACGTTTTTATACATAAATCATCGATTGCTTTAGTTCCATATTAACCACCATTCATTACACAAGGTAATAACAGAACGCATCTTTAATTCATGTAAACTGCGAGGTCATGGTTGGTCAACGAAGTAAGTGAACTCGTCATACGTACCAAACGCGATATCGCGCCATCCGTTTAATAACGGCGATCTTATAACACCTTTCCATTCACCAGGGTGCGAGGGCACGTCATCGACGTCACAATTGAACATTTTTCACGTGGGCGAAGTACGCGGTCGAGGAAGTGAGCAAAAAGGGGGGGATCGCGCGCGATAAAAGGAAGACAGACGATCGCCGTTCATGTCCGCAGGTGCAGGCTCTCTTTAAACGCTTTAAACCGATCGGTGGGGGCCGTTCTACCCCTGTTCGGGGCGCAAGCTCAGCCTTCTGATTGGTCTTTGTGCCCCGTGACGTCACCGCGCCGCTAGCGTTACGTATAACTTCAAGCACGCGGAGCTTTGGATTCAGTCAGTTGACTGGTATTCGCCATACCGAGCAGGTCTCTCACTTTGAGATATTGAGGATTGCCGAACTTGAAGACGGATCGTCAAGCTCCTTCTGATCTAACTGTTACATCGCCCAGTGTGTGTCTTTTGAAGTCTCCGGTCTTACTTCCGAAAGGTAAGTTTTAATTTTTAATTTGGCAGATACATTTTTTAGTGTATTGTAAATAAGAAATTGTTGATAAAAAATGGAAGAAGATTTATGAAAAAAATAAAAAGAAATGTTATAGTGATTAAAAATTAATAATAATTAATTTTTTAAAAATATGGTTTATAGAATTAATTTATTACTAGCGTTTCTTTTTATTTTTTTAATAAAATTTACAATTTATGGCTTAAAAAATGAAAAAAAGTATAAAAATTGTGCTTTTTATAAATCTTAAACTTGTGACAACCTAAATAATGTTTACTGTCTTGTACTTGAAAATGGTAAGACTTACATTTTAATAAAGACAAAAATTGTTTAAATAAAAAATATATTCTGTTTTACAGATATATAAAAAAATGCTTAAATTATTGGTAATTGTGACCATATTTATGTTATAGGAAATAATATCTTTAGAGTTAAAAAGAAATGGTTTTAATTTCCTTTAGACAAAATTAATTTAAAACAAGGAATTGTAAAGATGATCTTTATTATTGAATAAATTATGATAGAGTGAATTTGTTAGCCTTTTCGTAAGATCAAGAGTCGAGTGAGTATAGCATGAATTTAATATTACCTTTCTTAAAGCCCTTAATTTGGCTGCTTTTCGCAGATTAAGAGTTTATACGTTGCGTGTATCTTATAAATTTGGCCATTATATTAATAAACTTTACAAAATGTACAGTTAAGACAAAACTGCCTGAAGATCTTTCATGAAAAGTTAATTATCTGTTACGTAAACTTTCTGTTACGTAAAGAAAGTCATAAAACAAAGGAAATAATAAGATTAATAAAATATAAAATAGATAACTTACATATAAATGATTTAATCCGAGTAAAACTCTTAAAACTAATATATGTGCAAATATAATTGTAGTCTTTTAGCATAACATCTTAATGCTTAGATCTGCTTATAAGACGTTTATAAAGAAAATATTTGAACACTCTTTCTACTGTAAAAACTATGTTGTTTTAATTTCCATTTCAAATATTTTATTACATTTTGTAATGAAAGGATAAACAGTTTTTTTTTGCTAATTGTGAGGTAATAGCTTGTATTAGTTCGGTAGAAATTATTCATATTATTATAAATATTATGTGAGTCATGTCATATTTGGAGAATGGAATATACTGCAAGAGCCTTTTGTTTTCAAATATTCAGTTATACGTATATACAAACTATAACTTTGTTATAACGACAGAATAAATCTATTATCCTCTTAACTCAGCTTTGTGCAAATTTAACCCAACATCAGTCGTTTAGTCCGCAGACAAGGGTCGTCGGGCGAGTTCCGTGCCAATGTTCGATTATATCATAGAAGCAACAGGCTTCCGATGTAATATATGTAGCCTTATATGATAGAAACAGATTCTCTTTTTTTATGAAACTGATTAAAAGCACTACGTTTATTCAACATTGATATGAGTTTTACGATTTAACTACAATTTGTTAATACATGTTATGCAACGTGCAAATAACGTTACTTTAGAAGTATATTATAGACTAAGAGCATTATACGTGACAAAGTTTGAGTGCTTTATACCATTTTATGTTGGAAGATATGAACATAACAAAAATGCAAAACGCATAAGTTCCTTAATTATATATTTTATCAAACTTTAACATGTGATAAAAGGTATAATAACCAATATGTTGTAGCAAATAAAAAAAGACTAAAACAATTTTTACGGTTAAACAATTTTTTAAAATAATTCTGCCGCGCATACATCGATAACAATTGACTCAAATTATTTTTTTTTCTAAAAATAATTAACATTCGTTCATAAACTTCAGTTTAACAATATTTTGATTATAAAAATATTTAACATTAAATTTAAAAAACACTAATATTAAATATATTTTAAAAAATTATTATTAAAATTTATATTTATTAATAATATTTTACACATAAAGAAAAAAAAGAAAGAATGCAGCTGTTTTGGATTATGGGTTAAAAACAAAATACGAGCAACGAGATTTTAATGTATTAAATATTTTTATTTAATATCTGGCCTTTATTCTTTATTCTGTGATTTCTTGCGCATTGACATACGATTTCCTGTTTTCTACATCAATATTTTTTGTCTTTCTAGCTGCTGCAACTATTTTGTAACATTTTAATGCAAATACTGTTTTTCAATTAACGTATGACTTTTAGATGACAAAAAGATAATAACAAGATATTTTCGACTGGTATTTTTTTTAGAAATTTGCATTTTTTATATTTCACAATAAAATCAATTATTTGGAAGTAAGAATTTAGAAAATTAATTTACGAGTTTTTGGAAGCTTTTATTTGTTTCCAATTTAATAATTATTGTAATTTATTAGTTTTAGTTTTTTATATTTTTTAATTTTTAACATTTAAAATATTATTTAAAATATTATTATTTGTATTTACAATCCAATTTTACAAATCAAACTTAATTCTGTAAACTGCAAGAAGCTGTTCTAAAAGCTGCTTATCCATTATATGCAATACGCTAATATCACAATTTTTTTTGCAGAATTATTTCTTAATTTATTTTTATATAAAAGCAGAAAATAAAAATGCGGAAAGAGTGTTAAATTGTAAGAGGCATATGCCGGCCAATTCTATTTTCTGTACGGCATGAGGGGCGATCAAAAGCAATTTTGAGAAACGTCAGCTGGAATGTGGCTTAGTTCGGTGAATGGAAATCTCGCGCGGAGACAATCTTAATTCCCGATGTTTTACGACAGCGATACCTACCTATTCTCCTGCGACCGTTTCAAATGCGGCTTACACCAACGCCGATGAAGCATACTTTACGTCACCGAGCTAACTCCGCTACCCGTCGCTCGTTAGCGCAAAACACAGTCATCCACTATAACAAGCCGATGTGCTCCGAGGGGACGAACATCGTATTTATTGAACTCTACGGGACGTGGACGCGAGTATAAGTGCCGAAGTTTCTATCGAGTGGGAGTATGCCTCGGGACGTAGAGCAACTTTTTAAATTCCATATCGTGCTTGTCCATTCCGCGGACCTTTCTCATGTTTTTATCGGTTCAAAAATTGACGGTTAAACTCGCTCTCTCTCGCTGGTCTCGCATGTACAAGCCACGATATTTCTCCGTGGTGAAAATTTTTACTCGTGGTGAAGTTCCCTCTGTCTGGGATTTCGTGAGAAATCTTTCAGGAATTTGGCGACAGAATAATCGTTATTTCGATTTCACTATTGTAGCGTTAATCCCTTACTCGGAAGTCAAGCTATACTCGATATCACATTTTATTCCAGTAACTTGAATGAGGAGCTATGTTTGACATGGGTATTTCTAAAAGTTTAACGTATTTTTTATGTTATTAAATCTTTAAACATGACGACGTATTATAATAAAATTCAATGTTTTTATAAATAAAGAATTTTTTTATTCAATTATTGAGTTGTTGAAATAAAATAGCAAATTTATTACAGAGTGCAAAGGATTAAGATTCTTCGATGTTCTTCGCGGTACTTCGCGCAAGAAAAATACCCGAAAGCTAGTTTGCACATTCTTCATTTAGTTTAGATCGTAATTTTATATATGTGTGAGTATGATTGATTCTATTAAAAGCACTTTTAAATGCTTAATAAAAACGACAAGAGAGATGCAACGTTCTTTTTTATATTAAATAAATAAATTCACTAGTTTTTTTAATTTACATTTTGTATTTAATAAAGGCTGCATTTTTATATTCACTGTCAGTACTAAAAATCTATATTTTTCTATATTTTACGTCACGTGTATACTATAGATTTTCAGTATAATACTGACAGTTGCTGACAGTAAATATCGGAATACAGCCAAAGTTTCCTAAGAAAATTAAATAAGACATTATTATAATTGTTTTATATTGATATTGTGCTGGTCAAGTATCAGTCTCTAATTGTTAGGAGTATAATTAGTTTACGTTGTTGACTTACTTAGATATAGTATATGTTGTTGAAACAAGGTCCCTAGCTGAGAGCCATTCCACAAGTTTAAATCGACAGTGATCGTGTATATAATTTACTCAGGCAAAGGGCATTCCCATGTGTGCAGAAATCATGAAAGTAATTAGCAAGTTTTGTATAATGCAATCTCTTGCAATAATTCCTCCAGGTAATCTAATTAAGTTAGAAGATTAATCGGCGCGAAAACTTATAATTTATTCAAACGTTTCATTATCCAGCTAATTCTTATGCAATGTGCGGACTATGATATATTCCCTTATGGTCAATCGTTTTAATTATTTGATTAGGCAATTGCGCTCGCGATCTGTGTGACCTGCAAATATTGCAGTAATCACGACTTGATGAGAAATAATATTTTAATAATAAATAACGTTTTCATATCTTCACCAAATATTGGGCGTTTATATAACAAAGGAGACGGTTTAATTCGACTCAACTGGCCATTTAATAATATATATTCTCAAATACACGTTTCGATCATTGTTTGTGGTCCTTATCAAGAGTGCACTTGATATATATACACTTGATAAGGACCGCAAACCATTGTCAAAACGTTATGTATTTGAGAATATATAGGGTGTTTCTCTCTAAATATGTGGGAAGTATTGCGGTGGTAAATTCAGGACACAAAAACAATGAAAAAAGTTTATATAAACATATGTCCTATTTGATCTTGTTTTCGAGTTATAGCCATTTTTGTGCTTCAGTAATTTACAGCTGCTTACCTTTATAGGAGGTGCTCGAAATGGTCATTTTCGGTTTATATTTATAAACACTGCTCAATATATCTCCAGAATATACTTTTCGATTTTATACATTCTATTGAGTAAATTATTAAGTGCTTCTAATAGAAGCAAGAAAACGAACTGAAGTGAGTAAACTCAATCAATAGAATGTGTGAAATCAACACGGTCGGGAAATATTGCGGAGATATTGAGCTCGAATGTGGCCATTTCGAGCATCTGTAACGTTAAGCAGCTCCACATTACTGGAGTACAAACATGACTGTAACTCGTTGACAAGATCAAATAGGACACATGTTTATGTAAACTTTTTTTATTGTTTTTGTATCCTGAATCCATTACTGCAATGCTTCCCATATATTTGGAAACATCCTGTATATTAATAAATGGCCAGTTAGATTGAATTAAACAGCCTCTTTTGTTAATCATTACTGGCGAGGAAAAAGATCACTTCTGATTATTTATATAATATTTAGAATAATTTAACAATTTTTTAAATTAAAATTAGGAACAATTTTAAATTAAGATTACAATTTATTATTAAACGTTTCCTAGAAGTACAGAATGCTTATCTTTAAAATTTATACAATGTTAATCTCTGAAGTAAAACATTTGATATAGAATCTTTTGCTATAACATTCTCCTATAATTAATAATATCATTTATCCAATATCTGTAAAAATAAATTTATTAAAATAATGTCCAAACTGTAATCAACCGCAACGCTAATAAAATTTGCTTTCCATATTCATGAGGATAAATTGGCAAATGTTATTTTTAACTCGATCATAATTCAGTTGAGAAATCAAGGTCTATAACCTATTAATGTCTTTTTATTTTGCAATGCTATGAAGTCATGAAGTAACTATATAGAAAATTATAGATATTATAATATTATATCTGCATACAAAAGTTATATCTTATGGAATTTTATAGTTTCCAAAATTAATCTCATACAACTCTTACTTTTTTTGCTTTTTTTTCTTATCTCATATCTGGATTATTAGAGGACAAATAATACTTTAAAGTAAAATTATAAAATATAAATATTATTATCACTGTAATATGCATGTGATTTGACGAGAAAAAAAAAACATTAGTTGTTCTATATACATTCTCTGATTATAGTATTTGCATAGAAAATGGGACACGCGAAAAGATGAGATGAAACGATTGGATGAGTTTTGAGAGCTTCTTACCAAAGAGATTATATACAACTTAGGGAACGATAAGAATAAGAAAAGGAATGCAAGGGAATAGCGAATTATAGACTCAATTTCTGGAACTCCTACTCATGAGAGATTAGTAATCTTCATCAGGATTGATATGAGCCTAATTAAGATTGTGATTAATTAAATAGTCTAATAATAAATTAAATGTTCTCTTTACATACTCTTTTTTGGATATATATTGTATATGTAAGTATACAGAATAAATACTCTCTTATAAATGTTATAAGTAAACTAATTTTTAGTCTTACAAGAGTCCTTGTATACTTATTTTTTTTTACCTTTAAGTCATAAAATAATTTGGATGGTCTAATTTCACAATATTTAAATTTTTCAATGCACAACACTTGATCTCTCTTTTTCTCTCTCTCTCTTTTTTCTCGATAAAATAATATTTTACAATATATACCCACTAGTGTGGTAGATTTTAAATAACAAGCTATTAAGGATGTTTTATATAGTTAGGCAAAATGTAACGAAGTTAATGAAAATTTAATATCATATTCTGTATACTCTTTCAAAGTTCGGGGTCAAATTTCAAATCGATTCACAATTTAGATAAAAAGTTATCAATTCTTGAAAATCCGTTTTACAAAGGGTTTTATAGAGAAAAATGTAAACATTAAAAAATGTAACCAATATAATAATATTTTACACACAAGCAGATCATCAACAAACAAAAATATAGCAACAAAATTTGAAACAATTTACAACAATTTTTTTTTTTAATTTTTTTGAAAAAAATAGTAGTAACAGTTATTTACATTCACTAAATTTACGTCTTTTACATTCTATTAGATGTTTCGTAACTATTTATATACATTTTTTTGTCTTTGGATCTCTGGAGAATTAATATCAGAGTTTTTAATATTTCCTGCATACTTTTGGTTGGGACTGTGCCTATAAAACATCCTTAATGATAATCACTGACAAATCAAATTATTTGAGCACCTCATTTTCGCATTGGATATCCGTGTCCATCGAGTCCATAACCGCAGATTGCGTATCTCAAACAATGGAATAAAAATAACTTTGCATTCCTAAGCGCATTATAATACTCTATCATCCGATTAAACTTTCCAAAACGGAAATAATATTTCAAAATCTTGTTTACTGGTTTCCGAAATTGCATACGGAGGAATAGGAAACGATAAACAGAACGAGAATCGTCACGTTTACATACATATAGTGAATTAATACGCGGACATTTCCAAACCGGCATACAGAGCCTATTACTCTTGTTATAATTGCTGTATATTTCATATTTTGTAGAAAAAAAGCTAGTTGATTAAAATTTAAGTGGTTACTTGAACCAGCAATCTATTCTAATATTTTTATAGCTTATATTTTATTTTTAATTTAAATTAAATAATTTAATTTTAATTAAATAAAATTATTTCCGTGACGGCTGCAAGGTTTTTGTATACGTACGCAGTCTAAAACTTTTATGTGCAGCAAATGTTGTCATGAGTCGACCGCAGAATCAAAAATAAAACTGTAATTTTCTAATGCTTTTTCATTTTTTATACGCAATTGGTGCCTGCCGTCTTCGTTATCGTCCATACTTTAATTATGGACAAAAAATTTTTAATTCGATGAAATTAATCAAAAGATTTGTGTGTCTAAAAATATCGCGGTAAAACAGACCTGTCTCCAGCATCCCCTTAACTCTGCTCAAATATAATAAAAAATAATATGCAATTTTACAAATTAATACGTAGAAATCTTAATATAAAGATTGCTTAATAATATTAATTAAATATTAATTGAGCTGATATTACTATATAATGCATATACATATATAAATAAAAAAATAAGCACACATTTATCTTACACTTCTCTATAGATATAGAGGAAAGTACCCGATTTTTTTTTTTTTTTTAATGAGATACCATATCTATTTTGTGTGATTGCCGGAAGTATGGGCAGAATGGAAAAATATAGTAGGTCATTTTGAAGGAAATTTAATAAGCTTTAAGATGCTGAAATGTAAAATTTAATGTAAATATTAATTTTGCTGAAAATTAGATAAATGTGAAAAATGAGCTTTCGGCAAAATCGCAAAAGTGTGCTCCTAATATGAGAGACCCCGGGAAATCGCCAATAAAGTGCAAAATACATGATATTGCAATTATTTAAAGTTTTTGAAAGACAAATGTAATGGAGAAGCATATTTGCAACAATCGTAAACCCACTTATACTCAATATTGTACCTAATCTTCCCTTTCCACCCTTCCCTCTCAAATCAAGTTCAGCACAGTCTTATAAATTCGTATAAACCTTCCCTTAACGTTAATATAGTATTTTCTCTTCTTTTATTACTATACAATAACTTTCATACTCCAGCAACCCAGGAGTACCTTGAGTATCTCATGTTACGAGCACCACGCCTTGCGGTTTCACGATCACCAAATCTAACCTCTACAATTGAGCAACTCAACATATCCCGTATTTTCCTATTAATACGACCTTACTCTATCGCTGCATGCAGAACTTATGGCCAAATATTTATTAATTATATAATAAACAAGGTTTAAAGACTCATATCCATGGCACTTGACAACATCCAATTTCATAATTTTTTTCTCTGCAACGACTACACGCACGATCAAACAATGAATTTTCCACTAAATAGGTTTTACCCTAAAGGCAATAAGTTCATGGTGGAACCAACAGATAGGGCCTATTAGTTTAGCAGAAACCTGCTCGCTGTCGCATATTAGAAGCCTATCTCATAATAGGGCGACTTTCCCGAGGACTTTCCTCTATGTATATTTATTTCTGATTAAAAAAGTGGTTCATTTAAATGTAAAAGGATATAAAATGGAGTGTTTTAATTAAAGAAATAGATATGTGTATCCCTCTTTTTTTGGTTTATAACTTCTTTTTCTAATTTTTATAATTCTGCTTACTGTTAGTTTTTAATAATTCGTACATACATATATTATACCTTAGACAAAGGTTTTCGATTGAAAGATGCTCGCGACACGAATTCATGTTTACTTAGCAGAGTGTATCTTAAATATAAGTCAAAATCAATAATATTTAATTCAACGGGAATAGCAGAGATTAAACATGGGACCAATAAATAGAGAATAGCAAAATTAATACATTTATACATATATGGACATAGTCTTTACTATATAAATTATTAAATTTTTATAGCAGTTATATATGTAAAACACATAAATCATTTTCATATTACATTTATTATTTTAAATCTATAATTGATGTTTATAATATCTGCTCAGTTTCAATTGCGAATTATCTTTATTATTAAAATTATTTTGACATTTGTAACGTACAACGAAATAAAGTTGAAATTGACAAATGTGTCCTATTTTCTTTTCTTTTATGTGTTTTGTGATTTGAAATTAATGTGTTCTACATGTACATTGGTGAATGTACGCAAACTGTGTAGATATAGCTCTACGCGATCGAGATTACTTTCCTTACCTTTACTGGTAGAATCTTCTGATTTCTTTCTGCTATATATATCTTACTTTTACAATCTGACGACATGACAAATAGCTACACGATAACAATAAATTATTCGTAGAGTGACTACTTGTCTGTCTCGTGTATTGTCGAGAATTGTCTTATCAGTTGATTACATTGTTCTATTCCCTCGGAGAAATAGGTGAGTCAGAATATCATAGATTTCGTTATTATTTATGAATAATCGTAGATTTCGCTATTATTTATGCAATAATATCTCCAAGGCACGCTAGACCATTTTATTTAACTAAACACATTATTTTAAGAAGATAATTGAATACATGTTCGTACGTAATTACGTTACTTTAATTTTAAAATTTTAATTAGATTCAATAATATATCTTAATAATAATCTTTATATTTAAGATATTGAAGCCATATTTTAATAATTAATTGAAGTTCAGGGATATTAAAGTTGCGCGCTACAGCGTCTCTACTGTTTATTACGAACAAAGTTTGTATGTTACGTTATTTAATCTTTAACAAAACTTCCGCTAACGTACGAAATTTATAATTTATACCAGCAATATGCAAATGTTTGTATCGAGCTTTTGCCTCGTATAATGCGGTTTGTTCGAAATCTTCATGATGTTGCAAATTGACTTTTTAATTTTAATTTGCTTTTATTTTATACTCCAGTTTGAGTAAACAAAATGGTATATTGTACAATATTGTGACACAAGAAAATATTTTTATATTTAATAGACAATTCGGGATTGTAATTTTTTGTGAAAGAGTGTCTACTATTAGTGTTTTATCGAAACATGATTCGCATCTTTTCGTATCGTGATGCTTGATTATCTCGCAATATTCAATTTTAACAAATGCCATTCTATAATTAAATCATTTACTATAGAGATTTAATAATTGGACAATATGTCAGAGTGTGTGTCATCTGTTTAAAATACAGTAAATCTCCTCATATAACACGAGGGATGCGTCCCCGTGCTGTATGAATCTGTGTTATGCAGTCACATATAAGATTATATGTACATATATAATTTATGTATGCATATATTTATAAACATGTAATTAAAGACACATATTTATAAAAATTGTAAGTTTTATTATAAAAAATTTAAAATAAATACTAAAAATAACACAATAAAATATAATTTTTTATTTTACTTTAAAACAAACAAATATTGAAATTTTTCTGTCATGTTATACGAGTCCGTGTTATATAAACCCATGTTATATGGGAGGTTTACTGTCATTTGTATTATCCTCTGTTCAAACCGACATTGATGTGTGGTATTGCGGGAAGCGTTCGTTACAAGAGCTGCAAAACACCCACATCTATCCTATATTTGTGGATTAGCGTTGATTTCCGTGGACCTTCAATCTAACTTTTGTATAGAAAATTTGAGCTTAATAAAATTTAAAAAAAAAAACAAAAAAAACAAAAAATATGTCTATCATCAGATAAATTTACAAATTGCTATTTCCTCGTGCGCGCACAAGAGATTACTTATCTATAGGTATCATATTTATAACCACAGAACGCAAAATATCAATAAATGTCAAAGTTAAATCCATTGGTTGGATATACTGCGGTATCCGCTTATTTTGCGTAAACACTACGTATTACAGCAGGTTTGTAGATTAAATTTGTCCATTTGTTCGAATATAGCTAGGCCCAATTCGCAATTTTATGCTGTCGAACGCAAATATATTGAGTTATTCAGCGATGATAAATGCCTTGTCGATTTCTCCTGATACGACGTACCTTTCTGCATCTGAAAGTTTTTGTGGGGCTATTTTTTTGTGCAAATATGCTAGATTTTATCGGCTTTATATATCAATAAAGCTTTTTGTCAAAATTATTCTTCCTACCTACTCCTGACCCAATTTGCAATTAATCTCTTTTCAGCTTTCAGCAAAAATTTTCGATGACGCGTGATGTCATCCACATATGTGTTCAGTCTTCGATATTACATCTGTAACGAGACATTAAATTTAAATTCCGTTAAGCAAATTATGAGACAATTAGATAATAAAAATTCTCGAGGTATATTAGTTATATTACTTTCCTCTCGCTAGTTTTTATCTCATAAATTCGTTAAGAGGATGCTGGAGTGGCAAGAATTACCGACATTTTTTTGAGCAGGCTATACTTTGAATTGGCTTTACAGAATTAAAAAATTTTTTTACAGAATTAAAGTACGCATAAAAACGGAGGATGCTTTATTTTACATCAAAAACAAAAAAAATAAAAAAATTATATGTATGACGTTTGTTGCATATAAAAATTTAGACTTTGTACGTATAAAATAAAAATACAGCACCCTCGGAATTGCAAAAAAAAATAATGTTGTGCTTTCAGAAATGAGCCTAGAAGCTTTAGTATAAGAGAAAAATTTGCCTGAAAATCTCATATGTATGTATGCGTGCAAAGTAGTATTGCGTGTAGCGAGAGATGGCGCAGCAATCGAAACAAGGCCCAGATGCCCCTCGTTAGACAAGGGCAGATATAGGCCGGTAATATAGAAAATGATAGAAAACGAATTAGAACAGAATTAAAAATGTTCGACATTATCGACACCGAGGAAGTTCGGCCGTCACTCCAGCATCCCCTTAAATATTTCCATTTGTTGTGAATATATTACGATAGACTGTCATGTTGTTGTCATGCCATGCGGGAATATTTCGCAATGCAATAATCTCCAGTTATGTTGCAAATTAGTCACAGCAATAGCTAATTGGATGGATTCGTACAAGTTAATTAATCTGATTAAAAAGTACAGAAGTTGCTAATCACGTTCTGAGCGTAAAGATGGGCAATTAATTAAAATTTTCCGTTGCGATATAACGTTTATACCGAACTTGATGAGAATCGCAAAACATCAGTAATAAAATTAAGATATTAATTAATCGTTGTTTCTTTTGCAAAAATTATTCTTGCAATTATATAAAATTACGTGTCAAGCAATAATTAGTTTTTGGATGCCGCGTGTATAATCAGTATGTCTGACACATATACGCCCGTACTACTTGCTTGCTAATGTTCTTGTCTTACAATCTCCGTCACTTTACATAAGCACAAGATTAATAAACATATATGAAACATTTTCTTCTATAAGATCAGGTTTTTTTTGTTTTATTGTGAAATTTGCATAACAGCATTTTAATGCGCGACGATAATTACATAAATTACCATACCATTATATATAACCATACATATAATTACTATACAATCGTATAAATACTATATATTACTTTACGCTATCATTATACTTTCTCTTTCAATCTTTTTTTTTAGGATATTTTCAGTTTTTTTATTTCTTTATAAAATCTTGAATTAAATTAGGTATATACTTAAAATTGAAAATTAAAAACTAAAGATTGAAGAAATTATTATTTAGCAAATACATTTGAATAATTTTGATAAATAATTATTTTTTTAACGTGTGATTTTAAATTAAATTAAATTATAGAGAATGTTAATTTGAGTTTTGATTGTGTGTTGTGCTAAGATATTTAATTTGTAACCGTGGTTGCAAATTTTATACCATGATATATTACATATGCTTCAAGATAAAATTTTTACAATTTAATGCGTTTTATAAGGCAATTTTTGGAATGCATGTTTAATAATAGAAAGTTCCATATGTTCGATGAATCATATGTTCTCAACGAATGGCATAACAAAGTTAATTTTAATATCTATTTTAAAACGTGAGAAACGGCAAAACATCGCGCGACATAAAAAATTTGATGTTTAAGCAGGCTCTGAGGAACAAAGAAAAACTAGTAATACACTTGTTGAGCCTGCTTCACATTTTGCATTGCGTACGGAGATATGCACAGTTGAGCAATATTATAGCATTACAGGATTTTTAGAGATAAAACGTTTCACGTAAAGATTCCACTTAAAGAACCAAACCGTTGAAATCTGTTATTATAGTATGGATTGTATTTTTAACTTAGAATAAGCATGTGGTTAGTTGTTATTTTAAATTACAAATTAAAACAAAATTTATCAAATGCACGTAAAGCAATAATCGAAGTAGAATAAAGTATATGATCACTTAATTCAATATGCATACAATTCTGTTTAATCAATTTGCCGCATTATAGAACACGTATGTGTTCTACAATAAACTATTAAACACGTAAGTCCTATTGCATTGACTGCAATTGTTAAATAATTATTAATAGTTGTGCGAGATATTTCACGCGTCACATTTGTGGCGCGGTCATTCGCAACGAAGCGTGCTATTTTCCAATTACATTATGTCGCATCTGCTGCTTTACGTTGCATGTTATATTGGACAGCGTACTAAAGAGATAGCGGACAGTAAGTGGATTTCAAAATCGCTACGATATTTGCGCGTATCACTTTTATTCTGAGATTTTTACTTGATCTGTAAAAAAGTGGATATAAAAAATTGTGGTTTATCAAGTGCGTTTCGTGCATGCATTTCGAGTTTGTCTCTCTTTCTTCAATATTAGAGAATATACAGCGATCGCAGATAGGAATATTGAAGATAAAGTCCGTCTCCTTGCGGCAAGACAATTTAAAGAACATTTAAAATCTCAGTAGGCCAGAGATACGGTTTAGGTGTTTGTATATTCTTACAAGGTACACAACCGTCAGATAAATATCTCACGATGTGACGAAGGTAGGTCCTGGGAGGATTCGCACGAAAATTTCATAAATCATGCTCGTGAGAAGAAGAGAAAGAAAAAGTGGGCATGTTTTTCTTGGGACAAATATGAGAAAATATAACATTAGTTGTCTCGTATTGAATGACAATGATATTATGAAAAAGAAGGATTGTAACGCAAAGACAGAAAGTGTTGCTTTAACAGTATAGAGTAATAGTTGCGTTTGATATATTCCGCTAATAATTACAGAAAAAAAATATTTATGCTAACTTTGTTACATTTAATTAATATTATTTAAATAAAAATGAATTAAATAAAAAGATAATAGTCTATTTTTTCTGCATGTAGTAGAAAATAAAAAAAAGCTTTTTTAAATTATTACTTTTCATTAAATTTATTATTAATGTATAAAGATGTATTATCCAGAATTATTTTTTATTTTATTAAATCTTTATATTTCTATTTTATTAAATATAATCCGTATTTTACATAATCATAATTAAGCCATGCCTTTTTTTGCAACAAATGTAAAAAAAACGGCATTTATAATGCATCAGGAATTATGAAATTTTTTGTACTATTTGGAATGTTACTAAACGTTCTGGAATGGAATTTTCTGTAATAATAATGCAGATTTTGCAATTAAAAGGTACAGATAAAATGTGATTAAAAAAACTATATTTTTTCTATTTTTTTACAAAACCAGTGTGCAACGATATTATTCGAATGTTCGATAAAGGAATTGTTGTATAACACAATATCGTGTAATTCATGTAATAATAATTTAATTGTAATTATATAATGTGCACGCACGTGTATGTGTATCAAATGTATATATTTTTATATGAACAAGAACATTTATATATTTTACATAAAGTGTGTGATAAAATACTTATAAAATAAGCGACACTCTCGGGAGGCATAAATGCATCACAGATAAATGTATCGTTTTATATGTATAAAATTTTCCGTTGTCATTTTGCTTTAGTTTTCGCTAGACTGTTATCGTCGAAACAACCGCTCCCAAGAAAGTAGGCAATTTCCGTGGTGGCTCTGGTACTTTGATAAACAACAGCGGAGGACGCATTATCGATTTCAAAGTTCTCGCGTATTTCACGACACGCAACAGCTTTGCATATTTAAATCTTCGCGTTCAGGCCGTTGGATATAATCGCGCGTTACTTCCTACCTTCTCGTAGGAAAGCTTATAGCGCTCCAAGTTTTCGTTCGTCGAGGCCATAACTTTAAGAAACCGGCGCATTCCGCTACGTCTACGAATATGGTTGCATCGCGATGCAAGATATGCGGCGGTCAAGCACTCGCAATCCCAACGTCGACAAACATGACGCTGGTGGAGCAGAAATACTTCATTGATCTATTTTGCGTGTATCCTACAGCGTGCATCCAGTATCCCGTGGGTAGATTGGTAAAATAAATTCTGGAACCCGGAAAACTTTGTGCTTTCATATCACGTCCGTTCGTAATGATATCATCTTGTCACACATTCGACCGCAATATGATGTGCACTGCTTGTTTCTTATTTGCATATGTGCCGATGTGTAGGATTGCTCGCGTGACTGTTGCGTGTTAACGAAGGAAACAAGGAAAAGAAAGAGGTGAATACTTGCGTTGGCACCGCGAGACCAAGGGTGGCTATATTAACCTGTAGATAATATCGACTTTTAAAGTGAAGAAGACGTGTTAGGAATTAAAATTTCTATGTAAAAGACTCTAATATATAATTTGTACAAAAAAAAGAATATATTAATAATAAAGAATGAAAGCTATTTATTTGAAAAAACAGCATTTATATAAAGTACATTAAAATTCTTAAAATTTATTTGCAATTTTATTACAAGAGAGTTGAATTTTGAATATAATTGAGTTATTGTATACATATTCTTCTTTCTATAGAAATTTTTGTTTTAATTTAAGACATATTTATAACTTATATTTTTAATATTTATAATAATAAAAGTCAGAAACGTGGCATTTCCATTATCCTATAAATGCAAACTGAAATCAGTAAACTTTAACAATTGTGGTTTCAACATTTTATCAATGATATATATCTTAACAGTTAGTTGTGTTATGAAATGTATTCACACCGAAGAGCGTCTGACGTGAAAGATATAGCTGATTATAGTACAAAACGGTGATGCTAGGGAGATTTCAACGCACCGTATGATGAAGTACAAGCGAGGTGTTGTTATGACGCGCGGCAAATGCCCAACATTTCTGGGTTACATGAGGCATAATACACAAATAAAAGCATAAAACAGATAATAAACATTCGAGTTTTCTTGAAAAATTTTAAAAGACAATTTTTCTTGGTAAGATAATTGCGTTAAGAAATTAAAAAAAAAAATTTCTCGAGATATGAAAAAAAAATGAAAAGTATATTATACACAAAGAATATTATAGAGAATATTATATCCATTATGTGAAATACACGAAAAAAAGTGATATTGTATCAACAGCATCAAGTGTGCAACATCAATATTATAATGAACAAAAAACATCAGATAATTGTTTTAATAATTTAAATATTTGGTCCAATAATATGCAATTGAATTAACTACATATGCTTGTAGCAGCCCGTGACATCGACGTTTAATTGAAGCAACTTCATTTTTTTTTGTGTAGGAACCCAGGTGGCAGGATGACGTCTAAAGACGTCTTGTGTCCATTTCTATCAACGCAGGTTAATTTTGATCTTGGTTTAACTTACCTGTCATCTTTTCCTAGTTCTAAAAGTTAGAAAAAGATAGAAAGTAAGTTAAACCGAGATTAGAAGTTAATCTACATTGGTAGAAATGGGCATTAATGACGTTTTATTGACGTTATTAATACGTCATTTGATGTCATTCTGCTACCTGGGAATGCTTTGAAATAAATTATTATTTTTCTTTGCGTATTTAAAACTGTCATTGCAGAATTACAATGCACAAATGATGGGTAAGAATGTTGCCGTCGTATATTTATTTTTAAAACTCACAGTCGCGTGTATCGCAACAGGTAAAGTGACCAGAAGGGATGCTGCAGCAAGATGAGATCCTGATTGGAAGCTCGTTAGAAATTTACTCACGGTAAATCGTGGATTACGAAGCTCGAGGTAAATATAATTTGGACGCTCTTAAGCGGTAATCGTCCTAAGCAGACAAGTTTTCTCATTGCCAGCTAACCGGACGCTAATCCGACGGTAATTGAATAGCACTCCGTTATTGCTTGAACTTAATTAGCTCCCTAAGCACAAAAACGTAATTAAAAAAATAAGACTTTTGTATTCGTCGATTATAAAGCCATTTATTTGTTTACTGATATAAATTAATTTAATCATTTAATTAACACCTAAATATTTTAATTTATAATTATATATAATAATTATTATATCATAAAATTATAAAACTTTAATTTATTATAACAATTTACATATTTTTATACAATAATATAATATAATATAATAAAATTTTGTATTCTAATACATTTTAAGTTAATATTTTAGAAAATTTTAATGGTATAAGCTATAAATATATTTAAAACTAGAAACTTTATACTTGTTGTAATTAATTACTTTCTATTAAATCTTCTTTAAATAAAATTTCAAGGAAAAGAAGTTTTATTTAAAATATATATTACTTAATTGAGGCTCCCGCACAATAAAAAATATAAAAAACAAGGAACAGATATTAGCGATTAGAAATAAGAAATCTGGAATAAAGCTGGTGTAGCATTAATACACAACTTCCGATAGGTTAAAAATCTATTGTCTGTGCTTTATTCTTAGTTCTTTAGTCCTAATCGCTAATAATTGTTCCTTATATTTTTTATTGTGTGGAGACCTTTATAAATGCAGATTTTTTATTTGTCATACAATTATTTATAATCAAACAAAATATGAAATTATAAAAATATGATATAACATTACTGAACATTAATTTATTATGTGAGAAAAATCTGGCATTTGTGCAAATTTATGGGGCAATATATTGTTCCTGCAAATTGCAGTTCTACATATATGTTATTAATAAAATTTTCTTAATAAGTTTTACTTTTATATTTTGCTAATTGATGTTTAAGAAAGTTATTTATATTTGAGATGATATATATTATAGTTGTATCCCCCTTTTCTCGAAAGATTCTCAAGAGTAACTTTAAGCTTAATCAAAACGCACCGAGAGTTAAAAGGTCGCAATAAGTAAAAGCGGGGCATCTTGTATATCGTTTACGACTTAGGAAAGTGTGTATAATTTTAGCGTACAAGAAAGAAAGCTTTATCTCGTAGATATCTTCAAAAACATGTAACAAGTTGAATCGTACTTTCCTCTCTAAATATGAAAAAATTTGTATTATGACAGTCGATGTTATAACTCAATCAGTTTGGCAGAACAAATAATTACAAAAACATTAATATTAATATTAGAATTAATATTAAAAGATAATCTTTCGTGTACGAATCATAAATAATAATGTAATTTATTCTTAACTGTTGTATAATAAAGAGTTTAAAATATATAGAATAAACTATTCCGTAGTCTCGATATTTAAGTTGGTTCATGCAGTACTTGCAAGTCAAATAGGCAACTATTTTTATTAGTGATAAATAAGTATGATTTTTGTCCGTAAAAATCAGCATATAATTAGATTTATTATTTATGACATCTTTAATGTTATACGACTTCTACGTAATTAAAATATTGAGACAAAAGTCACATCTTTTACTAGAGTTGTAAGCCGTGTGAATATATGTACAACAGCAGAGCGGCAACGAATAAATGATGCATGTTAAAATTATTTGGACATTTTATAACCTCATTGTATTGAAACTTGTATTTATTCAGTATTGCAGATCTTGATGCAACCTAATTTTAATTTTTTTCAAAAATGGACGAATATTTTTATTTCACCCTTTGTTTTATTCAGCGTCCAGAACATGGTAAACGAATGTTTTGAAATATGCGCTATACTCATCAGCTGATTCTTACGAAAAAGTAGTACTAGCAATCAGTACTCAGTACTGAGTGATCAGTATGCTCGTAGTATTGAGAGTATTAGTATGTTAATACTCATGAATACTGCAGAATGGTCAGTACTGTGTCAGTACTCGCAGTACTACAAACAATAATACTCATTAGTACTTCAAAGTATTGAAATGGTCAGTACTTTATCAGATTAATATTCGGAGTACTATCATGATAGTACTGCCAGTAGGGGAGACCGGGGCTAAACTGACACTATTTTTTCAAAGGCAATTTTTAATATTTAATTAAAATTTTTAGGCAAATTCAATGGTATATATTTAAAGAGTGTTTTTTCAGGTACAAAATTGATTCAGAAAGTTTTGCTGTACGTCGCTTTGTTTTGCCGCCAGGAAAGGAAAAGTGACGCAAAGACAAATTTTCAAATTGAAAAATGCCGGGGTAAACTCGACACTTTGCCTGATCGACACAATTTAATCTGGAACTTATTTTTTATTGTTTGAAACTAAATATACATTTGTTTATCGTGTATTTAGAAAATACAAAAATTTGGAATTAAGTAAAACATTTATTGGAAATAATGAAAACAAAAATTGTTGAACATTCAATTATTTTCATCTGAACTCATGTCTGAAAAACAATTTATGCAAGTAAATTCGCGATTACACGTGCGCACACATTTGTCATGGGCCATATGCTGCATTACAAGCATCGTTTATTATTGGGAACCAATAAAACAGCGTGTCGACTTAGCCCCAAACGTCATTTTTTACTTTTGTTACTCCAAAAATATATAAACTTTGAAAATATGCAAAAATTATTATCGGATTCGTATAAAGCATCGAATTTTTCATCAAAATCATTTACCGGTAAATTCGCAAGAGTAAAGCTCGATGAAAGAATAGACATTTTTGAGAGATCAGAAAAATTACTTTTTACTATCAAAAACGCTTATGTCACGTTAAAAATTACACTATAACTCAAAATGTTACCAAATTCCGTTGATAATACTGGCACATAAAAACGCGTTTACAGTAGAAAAGGCAAGTTTCTACGATAGATTTAAATTGGCAAAAAGCCTAGTGTCAAGTTTGCCCCGTTGTCGAGTTAGCCCCGGTCTCTCCTACTGTAAGAACTAATAGGCACAGTACTGACCATTCTGCAATATTCACGAGTATTAACATACTAATACTGTCAATACTACGAGTACTGATCACTCAGTACTGAGTACTGATTGCTAGTACTACTTTTTCGTAACGTACTTAGAAGTACTAAATTAATAAAATATTAAATTAACACACTAAACTATCAATATGACGTTATTTTGATATTATCTTTGTGGCGATCAAGCCACCAGTGATACACGCCCGCGCGGCAACACTAGTAAAATGGACAGTTTGCATCGACGCCGCTAGGCGTCGCCTCGCCCAAGCATTCTTTTAAGTTCAAGATTCTGCACCGACTTGTATAAGAGGAGACCCCCTACAGGACCAAATCAGATATTTTCGAGCGCTAGTCGCCTAAGGCAAGAGTTCCTAAACTCTAAGCCTACAATCTTGACTTTTTGTTCTACTTGGATAGTACTGTGCAAGTTACTGCGCAAGTACTGCGCCTGTGCCACACGTTAGTATCCCACAAGTATTCAATAACTACTAAAAGAGTACTGGAGAAAGTACTGGAGAGAGTACTGGAGGAATACTAGAGAAAGTACTGGAGGGAGTACTGGGGGGAGTACTGGGGAAATATTGGAGAAATTACTGGTGGGAGTACTGGAAGGAGTACTAGAGAAAGTACTGAAGAGAGTACTGAATGAGTATTGAATGAGTACTGGATGAATACTGGGAAGGAGTACTGACGAAGTCAGTATGATCAAATTTAGTAGTACTTTAAGTACTTATGTTTTCAGTACTTTCACCAATACTTTTTCCAGTATTAAAACCTAGTACTACTTCGACACATGCGACGTTGCCAAGCTGCCGCTAATGCCGCTCGAGTCCAGCCGTCAGTTCCGTGTTGTCGATTTAGTCAATCGAAAATTACGTTTTATTAATTTATGGTACGATCAATTAACTCGGGCTTTCATCCAGTATCTTGCAAAATGTTTATTGCATCGTTTTGTCAGTTTTTGGTTCGTTTATCTAGTTTTGAAGTATTGCAATTTTTGCAGCATAAGCGCTTTAAGCTCGTTTTTCGGATAAGGGGTTCCCGCACCGCGTTAAATTGGCAAAGTTTACGGACATATATCTCCGGAACCAAACGATAAAAAAATCTGAAATTTTACAGACACACGCGAGAAACGTTAATCTTTCATTTCATATTAAATTTTCCGGGCTAAGTACATATGACCTAAATGCATGAACCACCTTAAATTTGAATTAATTTTTCTATAAATTTTTTATTTTGTTTATTATTTTCTTTAAAAAAATCTATTTAGATGCAATTGTTTATCCAAAGACACATTTATTAGCATAGTTATAGATTCACCAATAAAAATTTTACAAAGTAACATATATATAACAGGTTTAGTATTTTGACTATATAAACGTTATGTATAAATCTGGACAATAGAGCGTAATACCTTCATTCTCTCTCTCTCTCTCTCTCTCTCTCTCTCTCTCTCTCTCTCTCTCTCTCTCTCTCTCTCTCTCTCTCTCTCTCTCTCTCTCTCTCTCTCTCTCTCTCTCTCTCTCTCTCTCTCTCTCTCTCTCTCTCTCTCTCTCTCTCTCTTTCTCTCTCTCTCTCTCTCTTTTTCTCTCTCTCCTTGCTTCAATTTCTTATTGCAATTCAAATTTCTCAAGTCAAGATCGTGCAATCATGCATTTGAAAAGATCGAAAGAGCTACAAGGATGAGGTTCATGGAATTGCTTTGTGGTACTTAAGAAAAGCATTGTAATTGCAAATTGCTCTCCGCTCCTCAATGGTCTGCTTTCTTTCAAGCACACGATATCTACGAGTAAATATAAAATGTTTTCTGGAAATCTGAGTACCAACAATGCACACAATTTGCATCGTTTAATAAAGACATTTCATCCATTGATGAATACATTTATTTGTGCTATTTAAATAAGAACCAAATAATGTGGTAAAATAAGCTCGTATGAAGTAATCTCATATTGAGCCAGAAATTGTTTGATATATGGATTAATTAAGATTGGGCTTGTAATTCAGAACAGTACACAGTAATGCGTATAGTAAAAGCATATAATTATACGTATTAAGCAATGCAATAATTCTCAATTAATGCTCTTAGTCCAGTTAAAATACGGAAAAAATAGGGGGTACCTAGAAAAAATTGCAACACAAGGTTTTATTACGTCATTGTGTTCAAAAAAATATACTGAACAACATATTCAAATTCCGCCATTTTCCGCTATTCCTAAGTATGTTTTTTATTAACAATTTATAAACAAATTTGTTTTTCTCCACAAATACGATAAATTTTGAAATTTTTGTAGAGATCAAAGTTGTAGAACAGACAAATATCTACAAAAAATGTTCTTATGAGTTTTTCGAAATATCTCATATTATTTGAGATATTTGCAACGGAAGCTTAAAACATTATAGCGCTGCGCGCTTACAGCCAACATTAGCCAATATATGGCTCTTCGGTTCGTGGCGTGAATGCGACGTCTTATAAGTTAGCGGAACAAAGTGAGCAGAATCGATTTTAATTATTATTTTTATTTGTTGCTCATTTGTTGATAAAAAGTTGCCAAAAAAAAAATTTGTTGCTCTGCAAGTTTTCTTACAAAACGATGTTCCGCTAAGAGAAGATTAAGTTAGCGTGACAATATACATATAATAACGAAATTGCACATAACAATAACGTAAGAATTTGTTGTTGCTAATTTGTTGCTCGCAACATAAATGTAAATAACAGCGGAAAACCACAGCGTGCGGACAGTTATAAGAGTAAAATATTAGAAAAAAGTTGTTGCTTGTTTAAATTTGGTACTGGTGTATTGTCTGAATTTGTTGCTCTCGATATATTCGAGTTCCGAATTTGTTACTTGCAAAATAAGTATAAACAATAGCGAAAAACCTCAGCGTGCAGCTAGTTACAAAAGTAAAGTATCGGAAAAAAATTTGTTGCTCGTTTAAATTTGCTACTGGCGTATTGTCTGAATGTGTTGCTCTCGATATATCCGAGTTTGGAATTTGTTGCTTGCAAAATAAGTATAAACAATAGCGGAAAACTTCAGCGTGTAGTTAGTTATAAGCGGCGTAAGGTATCAGAAAAGAATTTGCTGCTCGTTTAAATTTGGTACTGGCGTATTGTCTGAATTTCATGCTGAGATGTTTTCCGCTATTGTTTATACTTATTCTGCAAGCAACAAATTCGGAACTTGAATATATCGAGAGCAACAAATTCAGACAATACGCCAGTACCAAATTTAAACGCAGCAACAAATTTTTTTCTGATACTTTCTCTTGTAACTAGCTGCACGCTGAGGTTTTCCGCTATTGTTTATACTTATTTTGCAAGCAACAAATTCGGAACTTAAATATATCAAGAGCAACAAATTCAGACAATACATCAATACCAAATTTAAACAAGCAACAATTTTTTTCTAATACTTTACTCTTATAACTGTCCGCACGCTGTGGTTTTCCGCTGTTATTTACATTTATGTTGCGAGCAACAAATTAGCAACAAATTCTTACGTTATTGTTATGTGCAATTTCGTTATTATATGTATATTGTCTCGCTAACTTAATCTTCTCTTAGCGGAACATCGTTTTTTAAGAAAACTTGCAGAGCAACAAATTTTTCTCTTTGGCAACTTTTTAGCAACAAATGAGCAACAAATAAAAATATTAATTAAAATCGATTCTGCTCACTTTGTTCCGTTAACTTATAAGACGTCGCATTCACGCCACGAACCGAAGAGCCATATTGGTTAATGTTGGAGGGGCGCGCAGCGTTATAATGTTTTGAGCTTTCGTTGCAAATATCTTAAATAATATGAGATATTTCGAAAAACTTATAAGAACATTTTTAGTAGATATTTGTCTGTTCTACAACTTTGATCTCTACAAAAATTTCAAAATTTATCGTATTTGTGGAGAAAAACGAATTTGTTTATAAATTGTTAATAAAAAACATTTAGAGATAGCGGAAAATGGCGGAATTTGAATATGTTGTTCAGTATATTTTTCTGAACACAATGACGTAATAAAACCTTGTGTTGCAATTTTTTCTAGGTCTAATCGTAATTTTGACTGGACTATCTTAAAATACTACCTTGCATAATACAAACGTGACGTATTGTCAATATTGTGTCATTAGAGAATCCATTCATTTTACTTAAAAATTTATTTTATTTTATAACAATTTTTAAACCGTAATATAATTATATCCAGTGTATATATCTGTGTGTTAACTGCTATTAAATTTTGAGATGTACAAATTAGAATTAAATTATTAACTAAAACAGAATAAGAGAAAATTTATTACAATATTATTGTATTGATTAAAATGTATTTTTTACATGATAATGATCAAATCGCCCGACGGGCGATCACAAGTTATTATTAACTATCCAAACTACTATTTTCTGTAAATAATATTGATAAAGAACCTACAGATATTAATTTAAAAATATGCATTAATTTTTTATTAACAATTTTAATTTAATTGCATATTGCAGTATGTAAAGAATGCTTGGTCAATTAGTTGTTCAATTAACTCAATTAATTTTGCACTTGTATTAAAGTAAATGGAAAAAAAACATCAGTCTTTCGAGAAAGCGTATCTGTATGGCTTGCTTGGTAGTAATTGATTTGCAAACATGGATGGTATTTAGACGGAAGTTCTTCGACGGGACAACAGCTAATTCTACACTTCACGACCCTTCGTGCCGTAATCGAAGCGAGAGAGCGCAACCACCAGTTTACCATAGACTCAGTTTGCTAGTTCTTGTCTATGTGCGGCGGTAGCGAGTCTGATGCTAATCTGGTCGGAATTGCCCTTTCCACAGTTTGCGTGGGCATGAAGCGCACCGGAAGTCAAGGTCGCAACATTAAATGCTCAAAGAAGATGTAACGATGTTGACATTTTGAAATATGAAGAATAAACATACGATTGAATACAATGTAAAGAATATTTTAGGGCCATGGCACATAAAAAAAATTAAGCAGTAAAACTTAAGCGGTAAGCAAATCAGCCAATCACAGTCAAGAACTTAAGTAGCATAACGTAAGTGGTAATAGCAAATCCAAACTGTTCATTTTCTTACTGCTAACGTTTTACTGCTTAAGTTTTTCTATGTTCCCTTATGAGTTTGATGATGGTTTTAGATAATATTTGTCTAAAAAATTATGTTGTTTAAAACTGATTCTCTTACTCTGGAAAGATCATGCATAACTTAAATTTAATAGCAGCGAACACTGCTTATTTGAAACACGATTTTTATTGGACAATATGTAATTGAAAATAACACTGTTAGTTCTTTTGAAAATTATTTTATGACAAAATACATAAATACAGGAATATGCAACGATAAGAATATACTCTTTTTTAAGTTTAATGTCGTTTTATATTGACACGCGACGAATTGGACGCGTTTGTCTTCTGGGAGCTATCCTGCAGATTTATGGAGCGTCGAGAGAAATGAATATTCTATAAAATTACATATGAAAATGTATATAAATATGTGGCACAGGAAAGAACAGATAGGAACTTGGCGCAGATAGATCAAGACTTTAAGAAACAATATATATGTGTGTGTTAGTGCACTTTTATTTTTGGCTTTTAATCTTTTGTTTTCGATATAATTTTGTATTTTCTAAGTAATAATAGAAGAAAAATAGATTCATATTTATCCCTCTATTACCTTTGTTTCGCGAGCGCTAATTTGTAATCACATCTTTATTTCTTCAATTGCATAGATGTGGCATAAAATTTGACTCTAAAACATTTTGATTTTTTATTTGGAACCTTTTAGATTATATCTGTATGATTATTTTGCAAAATTTTGTTTACAATTTTTAGATTAAACTTTGAAAGTGCTAACGTACGTGTAATACTCAGCGCTCATGTCAAAAGCAAATAAGAGCAGCGCTTATTATGTCATGCCAAATAAAAGTTTTACTGTTTTAAATTGATGTACCGATCGATCTTTCATTCTCTTGTTCTTACAAGACTGTGTTTGGAGTATTTCTAGTGTAGTCTCTAATTGACCATTAACTTTCAGAATAGCCAACTTCTATTGATTATTCTGAAAAGTTAATGATCGGTTAAAGTTAACAGATGTTAAAAATAGTGACTCTTGATCTGAGAAAACTATGTGGCAATATCACACTAATACAGTGACAAACATTCAAGCGCGGCGCAGGACTAACACGAGGGCACTGATGTTCGTTTGGTGAAGAACGAGGGCAATGGAAGTTCATTTATTTTGTGCATATTTTATATATAGATATATATCATGTTTTGTATATAACATTTTAAATTGTACTGAATTACACAAAACTGAAGTTATATCGCAGATTGAATGATTTTCAAAATTACAATAATCAAAAGATTGATTTAATACTGTTTATGCTTTTATACCCTTTATTCCGCTTTCGTGATATGCGGTTTATTTATCTTTTGCCTGATAAATATGAAATGTCAAAGCAACCAATAAATAAATACTGGCGCAAGAGGAAAACTGCGAAAGGTTGTTAGCGATAAGGATACGAATTTGACAAATTGCTATTTCTGAAAAGCAGTTTTATAAATTATTTTTGTCCTTTACTAAAATATTTACAATATTAATATACTATATTTCATCGTTCCATTGTCAAAATGTACATTGCAAGCAATCATTTAATTGTTATATCATTTATTCAGTTCGGCTAACTGTTTACATACAAGTATTTGTCCAGGCTTAAATTTTTCGTCACAAGTATGTACAAGTCATACAGACAGTGTTTTTTGGAAGATCTTTCATGACATCGCTATTTACCGATTTATTTCGATGCTGCTTTAATAAAAAAAACGGTATAGATATAATTCACGTTTTAAAATAAGCATACACATTTCCTCATTTACCTGTTAAGGAAGTACTGCGAAAAGATGTCAGTTAAGTCTCACGATTATAACGTATTCAGGTATAAATATTCCACATTAAGATTGTTCTAAAATAATGATTAATTAAAGAATAATAATTACAAATTATTTTATTTTAATGTGGTAATAAGCCATTGTATTAGAAAAAAAATGATAGTTTTTTCTTAATTTTACTAAAAATATAATACCTTATAACCTAACCATCCATTATACGATATTCTTCGTAAAAATGTAACGTACAAACAATGTTTATGTAGTGCAATTAAATATAAAATTACATCTAAGTTAATTATTATTTCTATTGCGGCAAAATACAATAAAATTGTTTATAACTTTGAGTATTATGTAAAAATAGAGTAATATACCAATGTTTAAGAAAAAAATGATTTAGATTTTATCGAGAAAAAATATGACGAATAGCTCCATGGTCAAATAACTCTACCGCACGTTATACGTTCAAATCAAAACTGATAGTTGACTAAAATCTCACGGCAGAGATGTTTTTCCGCGAGAAAAGAACTGCGGATAATACCTCGTTGTATTGAAACATATATTATTCTGGTGCCTACTTTCAGAACTAAGCAAAATAAACATATAATTGGTAAGCGTGGAGGTTGAAAGCAAAACACAGTCGGAATAGTAGGGGAGCTAGCTCCATTTTTTCGTGATTATTTCGGTACTTATGAAACTTTTTGTGGTGATTCAGAATGTTATTCAATGATCAAAGCTCCGGGGACTGACAAAAAAGTGGGTCGTTTTGGGTGGTATAGCCACCCACTTGTGCAAAAAAATTTTTTTTTTCAAGTCATTTTGGTATGTCAGTCATTTTGCACCATAATTCTTTGATATATTCAAAGAACCATTGATGGTCATCAGGACTCATTTTAATTCTCATTGTCTTTTTATCGTATTTGTCACAATCATTTAGGTCATCTTCATCTTCAGGAAGGTCGTCACTTGATTCTGTGACATTATTTAAAAATCATGATATGATTGTTTGACTACTGATTTTTTCTTTTTTTTCTCTTAAACATAACGTAACAACGTAACGTAAACATCTTTGGGCGGCCTTACCACTCACAAACGACTCATTTTTTTGTCAGTCAATTATCCTAATAGTCATAGAATATATCAAAGAATTATGGTGCAAAATGACTGACATACCAAAAGGACTTAAAAAAAATTTTTTTGCACAAATGGGTGTCTATATATACCACCCAAAGCGACCCACTTTTTTGTCAGTCTCCGGAGCTTTGATCATTGAATAACATTCTGAATCACAGACTAGAACGACAGAAATCTTTGCGACGATCATCACTAGACATGGTGGCGAAGAGTTACAGTTGTATCGTATAACTATAGTCGGCATGCAACTGCAATAGTCGTGAAATTATGGCAATATCGCGTTGACATTTAGCAGATACTCTTGAAAGCTGCTCGCATATGCTCTTTCAGGGTTGTTAATACGAGCGAAGGTGTAAAGCGGTGCGAAAGGTAATGTATAATGTTATAACGGTGCTGGTCCTACCTTTATGATTACCACGAAGGTAATTACTGAGTGGAGCGCTTCGCGCCGCTTATCTTGCGCGTCGTTAAATTCTGACTGTACCACTAATTACATGTATGCGACGTGTGCGTCGAATCTCAGAATGACTAGCTTCAGAATAACTGGCTAAAAATAGAAATAACTGTTAATAATAATTTTTAAATACTATATTGAAGGTTACGAAATTAAATTTTATTCTGGAACGCTACTGAATGTTACTAAATTATTATAATTTTATGTAAGTATTATAAAAATTTTTTTTTTTAAATATAATTAACTGTACTAACGAGAAGCTAATATTAGAAGGTAGCGGATCTCGCAAAAATATATGCGAATAAATTATTAAATGCACAAGTAGAACGATAAAAGTTTTAATCGACCTTTTGTTTATTTTGTTGAAAAAATAAAAAGTTTTTATTAAATCAAAAGATTAATATTCGAGTAATTAAGTCTCGCTTGTTAGGACACCTCGGTATTATTAATGTGTATATTTGCATGTACATAGGTACACCTGAGCAATTGTAATTTATGAAAAAATTATTTCAGCAATAGATGATATATCGTGCACTATCATTATCGATAAATAATCTATTAAGTACAGTTTTAATGAGTGCATTTGAATTGTTTTGTTTCCCACGTTGAGCATATACTTTAGCATTTTCTATGTCAATAATGTAATACACGAAGCTATTTTACATCAGAATTGGAGAATATTCAATTTCAAAGACTTGGTAACTCAGTGTATACGATCGGGTATCAATTAATGTCTATTCATTTATGCGCGGCATTTTAAGTAGAAAATTATGATAAATGCATATAGATAATTCTTTGTTACGTCATTAATGTTATTATAACGTTTTTATATTTAAGTCGCACAAAACACTCGGTGTCGGTGCTGTCTGGAGGGACATTGAATTCTCGTAAATTCGCGCTGAATGAAAAAATAATATTTTTATGAATTATTAATCCTAACAATTGTCAACACTACGCATGTGTAATAAATATATAGTTTTTGCGAATAAAATTTGTTGGAATTACTTTTTATCGCGCGTTTCTATTGCATAGCGCTGAACGCGCGAATCTATATATGGATGTAACTTTGTCGAATTTTTCATACCTTTCAGAATCATGTTCATATTTTCGCTATAGAACGTTGGTGAATGAAAAGGCACAATATTCTGTACCGTTGTCTCTTTCTAAAAGCATATATACATTAAGCAAGATCCATCAGTCAACGAAACTTTTCTCTTTCCAACGTTTTGTCAACGGAACGTTGACCGAGAGGCCTTAGATGAAAAAGACAAAAACAAAGCACACAATATGTACTTTTCATTTTTGTGAATTTCATGAATAGAGCACGTTAGTTTCGCATTTTAAATCAATAGTATAATAAAAAAAATTAATTTAAGCGTTTTAATATTTTCAGTAGCAAGTTGGAGTTTTCTTTAACTTATGCTGTTCTTAAAAAAGATTTGATGTTAACGCACAATGGATGAATGAGAAGTTACAACGTTAATTAGCTCAAAACAGTGGTGTTGTAACTTAATTATCCTATTGTTAAATAACATAATGAGTCTTGCTCGCACAGATTTTTACAAATGATAGTGGGAGTTATACTTATTTATTGTTTTTGTATTTATTAGCAGTCTTGGGAAAATAATGGATATCATTATTCATACAAATTTCGTAGGAAAACTTTTCATTAATTAGTGACTCGGACTCGGGGACTGACAGAGTAATCCTCTCAAAACTTACAAGATGCATAACTTTAAAGAAATATCTTCTTCGATATATCGTATGTGCGCTCATACTCTTTCATAACTACGAAAGCGAGTACGATCAAAGCGAATACATCGATTACAAGTTGTTGCAAAGAAATTGATTGCACTTTAACTGCAAAGCTTTAATATGCTAAATTGATAGTAACATTTTTAATATGCTGAATAATATTAAATGTAATAATATTAATTAATAATATTAATTAATAAAGATTCAATTTTATTTGTTTGTAATACACAAATTACTTGTATAAATTTTAGCTATATATGTACGTTTAATGATTTTTTCAAATACAGTAAAAAAAATCCATATTCATAACTCGGTATCTAGCACTGATCGTTTCATTCTGTATCTTGCTTGTCTCATGCAACGTCATTTCCTGAGAATCTTATTACCTTCAATTGTTAAGTAAAGTGAAGTACAGAATGCGAAAACGCGCGGTCTTCAAAATTTAAAATTTTAACAAGATGAATCTGCAAGTAACATTAAAAATTAATATAGATGGATTTGTGAAAGCTTGCTAATCGCTTTCAACTCGATCTCTTTAACGTACGTTGAAGCGAACGAAAATCAATTATTTATTTTTGTTAGACAATCATATCTATGTTCAACCTTGGACAAAAGTTGCTCGATATTGATCTGATTCATCCTCCAGTCGCGTATTTACCGTGTCCGATGTTACTCTACCAATGCGGCAAGTTACGACGTGTTTTACGACACACGTTAGTTCGTTGTAACGACGAGAGCTGCTCGCACGTGCGTTTTCCGAAGGAGAAACATGTTCCTTTTCTTTTTTTATTGTTATATTGTATCACGTTATCGAGCCGTGTTTTTATACATCGTCTGCTACGCCGCTCACGTTGCTTCCGGACATTTGCTACTCCGCTCTCTGTTTTACATCGCCGCGGTGGCGGCGATCAGTTTTCCGCAGTGGTGAATCTAACGTCACAATTTAATCTCGAGCCGTGAAATTGCACGAGTCGGCAAATTAGAATCGGGCGGTTATGAACTATATCGAGCCTTGAGTTGCGCACGCACACTTTCCGCGGACGCCCCGCGACAAATGTCTCTTAATGAATCCTCGACGGTTGACGGATGTAAGGGTTGGCTAAAGCGATTAACGACATTTGCTGTCAAACTAATGTCGTTTGAAGGCAATTACAGTCGTTATGCATGTTTCGTTACCAAACCACAAGTAAAATTTTCTCTCAAAATGTACGTGCGCGCATCTTGTCTGTTTTTCTTACGCTATTCTCCGTTAAAATTGTTTATTCTATAGCTGCATATGCATAACGTAAGACTGTCTAGTCCAATGAGCATCCAGCCATATTGATTTACATAACAGCATGTTTTACGTTGGATGTTTATTGATCTAGGCAGTCTTATACCCTAACAGAAAATGTATATTCTGAAAATGTTCAGAGGATATGGTAAAGTATAAAATATTATAAGGATGTAGATATATTAAGAACATCCTTAGTATATTCTTAATACATCCTTAGTATATTCTATAGATATACAGGATATTTTATTGCCATTAAGGATGTTATTGGATGTTATACATATGCAGTTATGTCATTTTGTGTGTGACAGGCCCTAAATCCATTAGATGACGATTGTGCACGCGCGGAGCACACTTCCCCTGTAAAATTGACGCGCGCTTCCAATTTTTCGATTATATGTACATGTGGGGAAGAGGATTAAATCGCGGTCGGTTTGGAGTGTCGTCTACCATTTACCAAGTGGTCATTCAATAATGGCTAACGAAATGGCGATTCAATTTGCAGTAAATATCTTTGCGTCTGTTTTAGTTGATGTGTCTGGTCAATCTAATTTTAATACCAATTAATTGTACAAAAAGATAATAATTATTTAATGAAAGTAGAAAATAAAAGGGAAGCCTGACATATCGTGCAGAATTTATATATCATTTTATTAAAAAAGTTTATACTAGTTTGTAAGCAAGAGTTTATAGAAAAATTAACGACACTTATCATGTATATCAAAATTTAGCTAGTAACACATTTTCTAGTCAAGAACAGGATGGTTATAGAAGTTTGTATGAAAATATACCTGAAATTGCTTCACTTGCCGCCTCTTTCGTGTTTGGAATAATCATCGAGCTACACGTATCTCACGATACATCTTATATATAAACAAGAATAACCTATAGATAACGTCTCCGCATAAATAGATTAAACGTTCCACTAAGAATATATAACCGCACTTTTATTCGATTTAAGCGCAATTATATCGCGTAGAAAATTCAGTACCATGGTGTGCTTTTACAATCCATTGAGAATTTGTTTTTTATAACTCGTAATAAGCGAGGGTTGAGTCTCATAGAATGACGCATGAAGAGCGTTCTCGCATACTGTAATAATATAATGACGTCCGCATATCCGATATGTGTCGTCACGAAGTTAGGGAGTAGAGGGAAGGGTCAATCCATTTTATGTTAAGTAGAAAACCGTCCATTGCCCTTTACAAGGAATTTATTTATACTTTTTATACATATATACTTTTTATTTGGCCGCAAAAATGTACACATATTTTTTCCGAGATAACGATAACTGAAAAGATGTAAATTCAGGCGAAGAAAAATAAAGAAGAAGACTTATATTTAATATTTCTTTGAACATATTGCACCGTTTATTTATTCGAATTAATCTATAGCGTAACGTAGCTGTTTTAACATCGAAGATGGAAAAGAAACTTTAAAGGGTGGAAGTAGCTCGTTGTAGTTGGAGGGTAGTTGAGAGAGTTATCTTACAAGCCATTTTTCTAAACTTCTTTTTAAAGCTTTCCTCGCCATTTCGTAATGACTAGAAGAGAAAAATAAGTCTATCATCTCTTTGAGTAATTGGAAGAATAGTACAATCCGCTGATTTTCTTAAGCTTTAATTTTTTTTTCTCAGACACGTTTCATATTATTTTTGCATTCTTAATAAAAAAGTGCGCTCATTATCCAAGAGTATTTTTCTTGGGATAAGACAAAGGAACATTACAATAATTTCTCTCTTTGTTATACTGAACGCTTGATTGAAATGTTTATTACTTGTTATATTTTCTTTATAGGTACACACAGATTTTGCCTTAAATTATTTATCATTCCTATCAGATCTTCTAAAATCAGTGTCTCTCGGAGCGTTTTCATTACGTAAACGTGCAATTGTTCGGTATAAAATGTTGCCTGGAATAACGTTTCCAACGTTTAATGATTTTTTTATCGCTACCTTAAGGTAGATACTGCGTTGTCGTGAGTCAAAATAAAGCACTCAAAAAAAAATTTTTATTAATGTATTAAAAAATGTATATTTGGTATCACCTTGTTCCGTGCAACTTCTAGTCTCCAGAAATGTATAATAACACCATATAATTAATCCCAGATACAGGTAATTAATTAAAAACGAAGTGTCTTACACAGGGGTACCAACTTCACATTTGTCAAAACGACTGTAACAAAAATCTAAAAAATTGGGAGCAATATAGTCGTAAAGTTTCTCAACTATTATAATAATGATAAAAAATGACTTTCTGGAAGTTTTGGGTCATTAATTCTGATTATTTTTACATTGGCGCCGACAGTGAGGTTAGGTGCGGTTCGCGCTGTTGCCAGCTGACTGACTGCGTTCGGAAACGTCACCCGAGCGCACACGAGCCTACTCCCCTCTTCTTCTATCTCAGCAAGTTAGAAGGAGAAAGGAGCACACCCGAGTGACGCTTCCGATGACGCAACCTAGCCAGAGCTTCTCTGTTAGCTACATTTTGTTTGCTTTAATATTGAATATCTTTTTATTGCAATGGTAAACTAACGTTTTTTTTCTTTTAAATCATTCGTAATAGTTTAATTGATAAGATCTTCTGTTTTCCAAATTTCAATCTTTTTTTAAAATACTCGTAAAAACTCGTTAATTACGATTTTGCACGTCGTTTACATATAACCTAATGTAAAACTGACCAACTTTGAATGCTTATATTTCCGTAATTACGTAGTAAAAAATCGTGAATTAATTCCTGATCACGTATAATGCCCTATAGAATAACATAGTTTAATGCCAATCAAAAATCTTTGTTTTCGCTAATGCAGTATCTACCTTAAAAGCCCCACGAGCACCTTTGTAGCCAAAAGGTGGTTGAAGTGAAATACTATCCTGAAGATGGGAAGAAAAAATTTAGGAGAGTGAGATTTTAATCAGTATTCTTAAAAATCATTTTAAAACTGAAATTATTGTGTGATATCATATATTCAATGGATTGCTTATTAATTTAATCTAATAATTATCAGAGATCATTACTAGAAATTCATTGGTGATATCTGTTACCAAAATCATGATAAATTTAAGATAAGAATGCAAGACACGTCAGACCTTTACATATCAGCGTGAACATTAGATGAAGAATAATAGAGCATAGTAATTAAAGCAATTTGATTTATTATTACCATTCTAGTTAATCTAGGATGATTTTTATGCCATAAAAATTATATTTAAATCCAGCAAGATAAAATCAGTCTATTAATCATCGTTTAATCCACAGTTACGCGAATTTGCGAATTCTAGATAGATAGGTATTCTTGCCGTAGCACTAAATCGCGACGCATTTTATGATACTAATCTATTTATAAAAGTTGCCGTATTTTACGAGATAAACAATATTTTGTGAACCTGGTAAAGTCTTGTAAAAAAGGATATTACTAAAAAGTACCTATATTATCAAAAAGAATATTACCGAAATTTTACAAACGTATATCTACACGAAAATATTATATGTATACATAGCGATTGTGCGTTTGTAGATTATAATGTATTAAATTTTTTGTTACGATCGAAAAGAATGCAACTATATAAATACGAAAAATAATCAATATAATTCGTACATAGTACATAAAAAATTTGTACTTAAGAATTTTTTTTAAATCTATTCTTTATTAGAAATCTGTTTTTTCTTAAAAAATTAAAAAAATTTATTTTAATTTTGACATAATTTATTTTAAAATAATTCTAGAATTATGTTACTGCAGTTTAGCTTATGTAGTTAATTGCTCAAATACATTATTTTATAAAAAATCATAGAATCTCACTTCTCGAAGTTTTCACGTGTGAGAATACATGCGCGCTGGACAAGATTAATACTCCCAATTGCACTGTATATATAATGTAATGTATACAATGGTATAAGCGTTACTACGCGTGGATATGAATGAGAAAAGGTAGAGATGTGATTTTGGAAGATAGAACATTACAAGATTGAAAGCAGCGATCATTATAAATGAAACCGTATTATTCCAACCCTCCCTGCGCAGATACAAAAATCCACTTAAATTTGAGCATCCCCTTTTGGAGGATTGTAATGTCTCTGTTATCTGATATTATTATCTACATTTTTCGTGTTTTCCCAATTTTATTTTATCGTTCTATTTTTACGCAAGTCGCAGTGATCATAATTGAATTGCGAGGCAAAAATGATAATCATAAGAAACACGAATTAGGATTCAATAAAACCGTTTACGCAATATTAAGTTATTATAATTATTATCTAATCAAAATTTAAAGTTAAATTAATTTAAAAAATGGATATTCTTCTTTCAATTATTTGCTTTTTTGTTTTTTCTTTAAATATATTTAAGGAGGTTGGTTAGTGCTGGTCTACAACCTTGCTTTAAATGATATTTAAGCTCTAAGCCGTAAGAAATTGACCAATCACAATGAAATGTGAGAAGAATACTTGATTGTGATTGGTTAATTTCTTACGGCTTAGAACTTAAATACCCTTTAAAGCAAGGTTGTAGACCAGGCATTAGCTCTCTGTGCGAGGAGGCGGCGCGCGGAAGGGAAATAGCATATAAGTTAGATTTTTGTCGCGTGAAATAAACGAATTTTAGCAAATAAATATGTGGAATGCATTTAATTGCTGTTTCTTAAGATTTAAAAAGAGTTGTTTGTACAATTGAAACCCAAATACGTTATTATCCACATTGAAATGTGGAAATAATAAATGTGGTCCTGTTTTATTTTTACAATTTCTTAATAACTATAAAGACGAATCATTTCAGTCTTCGAGAAAGTTCTTACTAAATATGTAAAGAGTTATTGCACCTATTTTCTCACTAAATTCTTATTATTTTTAATATGCGAGAGTTACATTACAGGTTAGGTAACATTTTTGCTGTGTCGCCCGTGTATAAGAAAGAAAGACAAGAGTATATTCAACCTCGAAAAAACCGAAGTAACAAGTGGTAGACGTAATCTTTGTATGTATCTCGAAAAATCTCGAAAAAACCTAAGCAGTAGTATCTTTATCTCGAAAAAACCGAAGTAACAAGTGGTAGACGTAATCTTTGTATCTCCAAAAATCTCGAAAAAACCTAAGCAGTAGTATTTTTATTTCTAAAAAATTATTACTCAAGTGATTATTTTACAATTACAAAAAAGAAATGATATCTCTTTTTAAATTACAGCGCCAATTACAGAGAACATTTTTCGAGATCGAGGTATAATATTACCACACTGCTTTTCTTCAATTAGAATAAAAGATTGAATCATGAAAAATTACACAGAGGTAACAGTACAAAATACAAATATTTTATTAAAATATTTAAACCCAACAAGGGAATACAAGGTATTTAAATACAAAGTTTATATATGTATTTTAAAAGATTTAATCGCATCGCAAAGAATTACAGAGGTAACAGTACAAAAAATAAAAATATTTTATTCAAATACATAAATTTTTCTTGTCAAAAAACTTGGCGCTGCTAGAGAGAGAAAGAGAGAGAGAGAGACACCTTTTATCCTATACTTAATCATAAGCCGCATTATTCGAGAGAAAGAGAGACCTTTTACAAATGTAAATACACACATCACCCACATTCACTCGCTCGCACATACACACCAGGCTGACCTAATTTTGAGGTCTAGCAGCGCCAAGTTTTTTGACAAGAAAAATTTATGTATTTGAATAAAATATTTTTATTTTTTGTACTGTTACCTCTGTAATTCTTTGCGATGCGATTAAATCTTTTAAAATACATATATAAACTTTGTATTTAAATACCTTGTATTCCCTTGTTGGGTTTAAATATTTTAATAAAATATTTGTATTTTGTACTGTTACCTCTGTGTAATTCTTCATGATTCAATCTTTTATTCTAATTGAAGAAAAGCAGTGTGGTAATATTATACCTCGATCTCGAAAAATGTTCTCTGTAATTGGCGCTGTAATTTAAAAAGAGATATCATTTCTTTTTTGTAATTGTAAAATAATCACTTGAGTAATAATTTTTTAGAAATAAAAATACTACTGCTTAGGTTTTTTCGAGATTTTTGGAGATACAAAGATTACGTCTACCACTTGTTACTTCGGTTTTTTCGAGATAAAGATACTACTGCTTAGGTTTTTTCGAGATTTTTCGAGATACATACAAAGATTACGTCTACCACTTGTTACTTCGGTTTTTTCGAGGTAAAGATACTACTGCTTAGGTTTTTTCGAGATTTTTCAAAATACAAAAATTACGTCTATCACTTGTTACTTAGATTTTTGTGAGGTATAATACTACCACTGTTTTTTTTTCGAGGTAACAACATACACACTACTATGCGTGTACTTGGCGCTTTTCTTTACCTTTTTTTTAAAAAAGGTAATTTTGTACAGATATCACGCTTTTTTGTAGTATTACGCATTGTATAAACTATATGTACAGAGTGTTATTTCGAGGTATCAAGAGACACGGTAGTGTCTCGCGCCAAGTACACGCGGAGCGAGACCGCACCGTGACTCTTTTACGCGACGCGACGGGTTGCGAGTACCCGAGATGTTGAGATCTCGATAACGAGTGAACGGATCAAGTTCTAAGTAGGCTTGATCGATAGCTTGGGGTCAAATTAGGGGGGGGTCTCTCTCATAATATTCCGCTACGTGCCCTACGAGCGGAGATATTGCGACGCAAAGTCCAAATGGGAAAATTTATTTTTAAGATACTTCTTCTTCTTCTTCTTCCACGTCGACCGTCTCTCATGCCATATCACGTGATCAGAGAAAATGTCCCTTTCACTTTTTCGACACTGGCGGCGCAGGTATCGCCAGTTTCGATATCGCGCGCGTATTTCGAACGATCTAGTAGGTAAATTATTAAAAGTCGATAAACTTATCGGTCAGAAGAAAGATTTCTATTTAGTTAAATTAAGTATATATATAATATATATTGATTCTTATGAATCAAGCTTGAATTCGATGTTTAGGTATCCCAGGTTGCCGATGACGAAATACAGATAGTGCGCTTCATAGTTTTCGGTGTCCAGGTGTAATAATACGTTGAATTCGATGTCTACGTGTTCCAGGTTGCCGATGACGAGGTCCACATAGTGCGCTCCGTAATTTTCGGTGTCTACGTGTATTAATACCTTGATTTCGATGTCCACGTGTTCCAGGTTGCCGATGACGGGATCCAGATAGTGCGCTTCATAGTTTTCGGTGTCCAGGTGTAATCGTACGTTGAATGCGACGTCTAGGTGTCCCAGGTTGCCGATGACGATGTCTAGATAGTGAGCTCCGTAGTTTTCGGTGTCTACGTATATTAATACATTGAATTCGATGTCTACGTGTTCTAGGTTGCCGATGACGAGGTCCACATAGTGCGCTCCGTAGTTTTCGGTGTCTACGTATATTAATACCTTGAATTCGATGTCCACGTGTCCCAGGTTGCCGATGACGATGTCTAAATAGTGCGCTTTGTAGTTTTCGGTGTTCACCTGTATTAATACCTTAAATTCGATGTCCACGTGTCCCAGGTTGCCGATGACGATGTCTAGATAGTGAGCTCCGTAGTTTTCGGTGTCCAGGTGTAATAATACGTTGAATGCGATGTCTAGGTGTCCCAGGTTGCTGATGACGGGATCCAGATAGTGCGCTTCATAGTTTTCGGTGTCCAGGTGTAATCGTACGTTGAATTCGATGTTTAGGTGTCCCAAGTTGCCGATGACGAGGTCCACATAGTGCGCTCCGTAGTTTTCGGTGTCTACGTGTATTAGTACCTTGAATTCGATGTCCACGTGTCCCAGGTTGCCGATGACGGGATCCAGATAGTGCGCTTCATAGTTTTCGGTGTCCAAGTGTAATCGTACGTTGAATTCGATGTCTAGGTGTCCCAAATTGCCGATGACGAGGTCCACATAGTGCGCTCCGTAGTTTTCGGTGTCTATGTGTATTAATACCTTGAATTCGATGTCCACGTGTCCCAGGTTGCCGATGACGATGTCTAGATAGTGAGCTCCGTAGTTTTCGGTGTCTACGTGTATTAATACCTTGAATTCGATTTCTAGGTGTCCCAGGTTGCCGATGACGAGGTCCACATAGTGCGCTTCGTAGTTTTCGGTGTCCATGTGTAATAATACGTTGAATTCGATGTCTACGTGTTCTAGGTTGCCGATGACGAGGTCCACATAGTGCGCTCCGTAGTTTTCGGTGTCTACGTATATTAATACCTTGAATTCGATGTCCACGTGTCCCAGGTTGCCGATGACGATGTCTAAATAGTGCGCTTTGTAGTTTTCGGTGTTCACGTGTATTAATACCTTAAATTCGATGTCCACGTGTCCCAGGTTGCCGATGACGATGTCTAGATAGTGAGCTCCGTAGTTTTTGGTGTCCAGGTGTAATAATACGTTGAATGCAATGTCTAGGTGTCCCAGGTTGCCGATGACGGGATCCAGATAGTGCGCTTCATAGTTTTCGGTGTCCAGGTGTAATCGTACGTTGAATTCGATGTCTAGGTGTCCCAAGTTGCCGATGACGAGGTCCACATAGTGCGCTCCGTAGTTTTCGGTGTCTACGTGTATTAATACCTTGAATTCGATGTCCACGTGTCCCAGGTTGCCGATGACGGGATCCAGATAGTGCGCTTCATAGTTTTCGGTGTCCAGGTGTAATCGTACGTTGAATTCGATGTTTAGGTGTCCCAAGTTGCCGATGACGAGGTCCACATAGTGCGCTCCGTAGTTTTCGGTGTCTATGTGTATTAATACCTTGAATTCGATGTCCACGTGTCCCAGGTTGCCGATGACGGGATCCAGATAGTGCGTTTCATAGTTTTCGATGTCCAGGTGTAATCGTACGTTGAATGCAATGTCTAGGTGTCCCAGGTTGCCGATGACGATGTCCAGATAGTGCGCTTCATAGTTTTCGGTGTCCAGGTGTAATTGTACGTTGAATTCGATGTCTAGGTGTCCCAAGTTGCCGATGACGAGGTCCACATAGTGCGCTCCGTAGTTTTCGGTGTCTATGTGTATTAATACCTTGAATTTGATGTCCACGTGTTCCAGGTTGCCGATGACGGGATCCAGAT
Organism: Temnothorax ravouxi; assembly: GCA_030770255.1. Taxonomy (NCBI): domain Eukaryota; kingdom Metazoa; phylum Arthropoda; class Insecta; order Hymenoptera; family Formicidae; genus Temnothorax; species Temnothorax ravouxi. The sequence goes on along the minus strand of JASTWP010000363.1, from coordinate 86,652 downwards.
AGTGCGCTTCATAGTTTTCGATGTCTAGGTGTAATCGTACGTTGAATGCAATGTCTAGGTGTCCCACGTTGCCGATGACGATGTCTAGATAATGAGCTCCGTAGTTTTCGGTGTCTACGTGTATTAATTTCTTAAATTCGATGTCCACGTGTCCCAGGTTGCCGATGACGGGATCCACATAGTGCGCTCCGTAGTTTTTGGTGACTAGGTGTATTAATAACTTTAAATCCGAATGTAGGACACGTAAATATCAAATTTGAGGTATTAATACACGTAGACACCGAAAACTACGAAGCGCACTATGTGGATCTCGTCATCGGCAACGTGGGACACCTAGACATCGAATTCAACGTATTATTACACCTGGACACCGAAAACTATGGAGCGCATTATTTGTAACCCGTTATCGGCAACCTGGGATACCTAGACATCGAATTCAAGCTTGATTCATAAGAATCGACTTAAAAATTTCCTAGCGGCAGAACTAAAATTATGTCATGACATAATAAAAATTCGTTGAATTAAAATTATGTCTAGACATAATAAAAACTGGACAAATTAAAATTATATCTAGAATAAAAATTGGATGAATTAAAATTATGTCTGACATAAAAATAATTCCGCATTTTTATTATGTGTATACACATAATTTTAATTCATACAATTTTTATTATGTGTACACATAATTTGTTTTTGAATGAACGTAAAACGTATTTGTTACAATATCTATTCATTATTGAAAATCGATATGCGCGACAAAAGCTCTTGTATATCATTAATTATGTTATTATTTAGATATTATATATATTTTTATTTATATATTTTTAGTATTATTAAAAAAATTATTAGCATTTAAGATACGAATCTTTTTCCGTTAGTTTGTAAGTTTCATGATTAAAAAGATTATGTCGTATTATTAATACCTCGAAATAACACTCTGTACATATAGTTTATACAATGCGTAATACTACAAAAATGCGTGATATCTGTACAAAATTACCTTTTTTAAAAAAAAGGTAAAGAAAGGCGCCAAGTACACGCATAGTAGTGTGTATGTTGTTATCTCGAAAAAAAAACAGTGGTAGTATTATACCTCACAAAAATCTAAGTAACAAGTGATAGACGTAATTTTTGTATTTTAAAAAATCTCGAAAAAACCTAAGCAGTAGTATCTTTACCTCGAAAAAACCGAAGTAACAAGTGGTAGACGTAATCTTTGTATGTATCTCGAAAAATCTCGAAAAAACCTAAGCAGTAGTATCTTTATCTCGAAAAAACCGAAGTAACAAGTGGTAGACGTAATCTTTGTATCTCCAAAGATCTCGAAAAAACCTAAGCAGTAGTATTTTTATTTCTAAAAAATTATTACTCAAGTGATTATTTTACAATTACAAAAAAGAAATGATATCTCTTTTTAAATTACAGCGCCAATTACAGAGAACATTTTTCGAGATCGAGGTATAATATTACCACACTGCTTTTCTTCAATTAGAATAAAAGATTGAATCATGAAGAATTACACAGAGGTAACAGTACAAAATACAAATATTTTATTAAAATATTTAAACCCAACAAGGGAATACAAGGTATTTAAATACAAAGTTTATATATGTATTTTAAAAGATTTAATCGCATCGCAAAGAATTACAGAGGTAACAGTACAAAAAATAAAAATATTTTATTCAAATACATAAATTTTTCTTGTCAAAAAACTTGGCGCTGCTAGACCTCAAAATTAGGTCAGCCTGGTGTGTATGTGCGAGCGAGTGAATGTGGGTGATGTGTGTATTTACATTTGTAAAAGGTCTCTCTTTCTCTCGAATAATGCGGCTTATGATTAAGTATAGGATAAAAGGTGTCTCTCTCTCTCTCTCTCTTTCTCTCTCTAGCAGCGCCAAGTTTTTTGACAAGAAAAATTTATGTATTTGAATAAAATATTTTTATTTTTTGTACTGTTACCTCTGTAATTCTTTGCGATGCGATTAAATCTTTTAAAATACATATATAAACTTTGTATTTAAATACCTTGTATTCCCTTGTTGGGTTTAAATATTTTAATAAAATATTTGTATTTTGTACTGTTACCTCTGTGTAATTCTTCATGATTCAATCTTTTATTCTAATTGAAGAAAAGCAGTGTGGTAATATTATACCTCGATCTCGAAAAATGTTCTCTGTAATTGGCGCTGTAATTTAAAAACAGATATCATTTCTTTTTTGTAATTGTAAAATAATCACTTGAGTAATAATTTTTTAGAAATAAAAATACTACTGCTTAGGTTTTTTCGAGATTTTTGGAGATACAAAGATTACGTCTACCACTTGTTACTTCGGTTTTTTCGAGATTAATAATACGACATAATCTTTTTAATCATGAAACTTACAAACTAACGGAAAAAGATTCGTATCTTAATGCTAATAATTTTTTTAATAATACTAAAAATATATAAATAAAAATATATATAATATCTAAATAATAACATAATTAATGATATACAAGAGCTTTTGTCGCGCATATCGATTTTCAATAATGAATAGATATTGTAACAAATACGTTTTACGTTCATTCAAAAACAAATTATGTGTACACATAATAAAAATTGTATGAATTAAAATTATGTGTATACACATAATAAAAATGCGGAATTATTTTTATGTCAGACATAATTTTAATTCATCCAATTTTTATTCTAGACATAATTTTAATTTGTCCAATTTTTATTATGTCTAGACATAATTTTAATTCAACGAATTTTTATTATGTCATGACATAATTTTAGTTTTGCCGCTAGGAAATTTTTAAGTCGATTCTTATGAATCAAGCTTGAATTCGATGTCTAGGTATCCCAGGTTGCCGATAACGGGTTACAAATAATGCGCTCCATAGTTTTCGGTGTCCAGGTGTAATAATACGTTGAATTCGATGTCTAGGTGTCCCACGTTGCCGATGACGAGATCCACATAGTGCGCTCCGTAGTTTTCGGTGTCTACGTGTATTAATACCTCAAATTTGATATTTACGTGTCCTACATTCGGATTTAAAGTTATTAATACACCTAGTCACCAAAAACTACGGAGCGCACTATGTGGATCCCGTCATCGGCAACCTGGGACACGTGGACATCGAATTTAAGAAATTAATACACGTAGACACCGAAAACTACGGAGCTCACTATCTAGACATCGTCATCGGCAACCTGGGACACCTAGACATTGCATTCAACGTACGATTACACCTAGACATCGAAAACTATGAAGCGCACTATCTGGATCCCGTCATCGGCAACCTGGAACACGTGGACATCAAATTCAAGGTATTAATACACATAGACACCGAAAACTACGGAGCGCACTATGTGGACCTCGTCATCGGCAACTTGGGACACCTAGACATCGAATTCAACGTAAGATTACACCTGGACACCGAAAACTATGAAGCGCACTATCTGGACATCGTCATCGGCAACCTGGGACACCTAGACATTGCATTCAACGTACGATTACACCTGGACATCGAAAACTATGAAACGCACTATCTGGATCCCGTCATCGGCAACCTGGGACACGTGGACATCGAATTCAAGGTATTAATACACATAGACACCGAAAACTACGGAGCGCACTATGTGGACCTCGTCATCGGCAACTTGGGACACCTAAACATCGAATTCAACGTACGATTACACCTGGACACCGAAAACTATGAAACGCACTATCTGGATCCCGTCATCGGCAACCTGGGACACGTGGACATCGAATTCAAGGTATTAATACACGTAGACACCGAAAACTACGGAGCGCACTATGTGGACCTCGTCATCGGCAACTTGGGACACCTAGACATCGAATTCAACGTACGATTACACCTGGACACCGAAAACTATGAAGCGCACTATCTGGATCCCGTCATCGGCAACCTGGGACACCTAGACATTGCATTCAACGTATTATTACACCTGGACACCAAAAACTACGGAGCTCACTATCTAGACATCGTCATCGGCAACCTGGGACACGTGGACATCGAATTTAAGGTATTAATACACGTGAACACCGAAAACTACGGAGCGCACTATTTAGACATCGTCATCGGCAACCTGGGACACGTGGACATCGAATTCAAGGTATTAATATACGTAGACACCGAAAACTACGGAGCGCACTATGTGGACCTCGTCATCGGCAACCTAGAACACGTAGACATCGAATTCAACGTATTATTACACATGGACACCGAAAACTACGAAGCGCACTATGTGGACCTCGTCATCGGCAACCTGGGACACCTAGAAATCGAATTCAAGGTATTAATACACGTAGACACCGAAAACTACGGAGCTCACTATCTAGACATCGTCATCGGCAACCTGGGACACGTGGACATCGAATTCAAGGTATTAATACACATAGACACCGAAAACTACGGAGCGCACTATGTGGACCTCGTCATCGGCAATTTGGGACACCTAGACATCGAATTCAACGTACGATTACACCTGGACACCGAAAACTATGAAGCGCACTATCTGGATCCCGTCATCGGCAACCTGGGACACGTGGACATCGAATTCAAGGTATTAATACACGTAGACACCGAAAACTACGGAGCGCACTATGTGGACCTCGTCATCGGCAACTTGGGACACCTAGACATCGAATTCAACGTACGATTACACCTGGACACCGAAAACTATGAAGCGCACTATCTGGATCCCGTCATCAGCAACCTGGGACACCTAGACATCGCATTCAACGTATTATTACACCTGGACACCGAAAACTACGGAGCTCACTATCTAGACATCGTCATCGGCAACCTGGGACACGTGGACATCGAATTTAAGGTATTAATACAGGTGAACACCGAAAACTACGGAGCGCACTATTTAGACATCGTCATCGGCAACCTGGGACACGTGGACATCGAATTCAAGGTATTAATATACGTAGACACCGAAAACTACGGAGCGCACTATGTGGACCTCGTCATCGGCAACCTAGAACACGTAGACATCGAATTCAAGGTATTAATATACGTAGACACCGAAAACTACGGAGCTCACTATCTAGACATCGTCATCGGCAACCTGGGACACCTAGACGTCGCATTCAACGTACGATTACACCTGGACACCGAAAACTATGAAGCGCACTATCTGGATCCCGTCATCGGCAACCTGGAACACGTGGACATCGAATTCAAGGTATTAATACACGTAGACACCGAAAACTACGGAGCGCACTATGTGGACCTCGTCATCGGCAACCTGGAACACGTAGACATCGAATTCAACGTATTATTACACCTGGACACCGAAAACTATGAAGCGCACTATCTGTATTTCGTCATCGGCAACCTGGGATACCTAAACATCGAATTCAAGCTTGATTCATAAGAATCAATATATATTATATATATACTTAATTTAACTAAATAGAAATCTTTCTTCTGACCGATAAGTTTATCGACTTTTAATAATTTACCTACTAGATCGTTCGAAATACGCGCGCGATATCGAAACTGGCGATACCTGCGCCGCCAGTGTCGAAAAAGTGAAAGGGACATTTTCTCTGATCACGTGATATGGCATGAGAGACGGTCGACGTGGAAGAAGAAGAAGAAGAAGTATCTTAATTAAAAATAAATTTTCCCATTTGGACTTTGCGTCGCAATATCTCCGCTCGTAGGGCACGTAGCGGAATATTATGAGAGAGACCCCCCCCCCTAATTGGACCCCAAGCTATCGATCAAGCCTACTTAGAACTTGATCCGTTCACTCGTTATCGAGATCTCAACATCTCGGGTACTCGCAACCCGTCGCGTCGCGTAAAAGAGTCACGGTGCGGTCTCGCTCCGCGTGTACTTGGCGCGAGACACTACCGTGTCTCTTGATAATTAATTACTCGACATCCATGCAGACGATTGTCTTCAACTTTGGCATGGACGACAGATTCCCATAGACGAATATTCTCCATAAATTTGAACTAATTCTTATCAAATTGATTTGACTAACTACCCTCCTTAATATAAAAAATTCGGAATGCAATAGAAAATGCAAAATTTATTATAATGCAAGAAAGCAATACATATTTTAAAAAAAGTTTCTGAAATGGTTTTAAATCTCAGAATGCGGAACGCGGCAGTTTATTTGGCTATCAATAGATCGTAGAGTAGAGATAATAAATATTTATCACTTAAATGGCTAGATCCAGACATTCCAGACGATATAACGCGATGATATATGCTTTGAAATTGTAGAGTCTTGTGAGCATTAATCATTTATAGCAGACATCTATATATTGCCAGAGCGAAAATGTCATAACGCTACCTAACCCTAACGTTATCCGTTATTTAATATTACACTTTTATTTTATTTTATGCAATACTGAAATTTAGAGCTTGTTAATAAAATTTTCGAAGATATGTTTGTATTGAAACAAACTTTGTATTGATAGTATTGGAATCGTGTACATATTTATTATACCTATATAAAAAAAATCTAAATAACAAGTGGTAGACGTAATCTTTTTTCATCTAAAAAAATCTCGAAAAAATTTAAGCAGTAGTATATTTACCTAAAAAAACCGAAGTAACAAGTGGTAGACGTAATTTTTGTATCTCGAAAAATCTCGAAAAAACCTAAGCAGTAGTATTTTTATTTCCAAAAAATTATAACTCAAGTGATACACATCACAAAATTACGTTACCTTATCAAAAATGAGTCGTGCTTCAAGTGATCTATTACAATTACAAGAAAGAAATAATATCTCTTTTTAAATTACAGCGCCAATTACAGAGAGAACATACACTGAGATAAAAAATTTGTCAATCCTAAGAAATATTTTGTCCGATACGTTCAACTAAACATTTTAGTTAGTTAACTAAACATTAGTTGAATTAATTAATTCTTGATTAAAAATACGAAATAAAATGTTCAAACAACTAATATCTAGTTGACTAACTAAAATGTTTAGTTGAACGTATCGAACTAAATATTTCTTGGGATTATCAATTTTTTTTCTTGGTGTATTTTTCGAGATACAAAGATTACGGTCTACCACTTGTTACTTAGGTTTTTTCGAGGTAAAGAATTACAGAGGTATCAATACAAAATACAAATATTTTATTAAAATATTTAAATTCAACAAGGAAATACAAGGTATTTAAATACAAAGTTTATATATGTATTTTAAAAGATTTAATTGCATCGCAAAGAATTACAGAGGTAACAGTACAAAATTAAAATATTTTATTAAAATACATTTTTGTCAAAAAACTTGGCGCTGCTAGAGAGAGAGAGAGAGGCCTTTTACAAATGTAAACATTACTTATATTCTATACTTTTTCTATATTTAATTTTAATCGCTTTAAAATCTAAACTTATTGTATACTTAATTATAAGCCGCATTATTCACCGTCACACACACACACACAATACACACACACACATACACACATTACTCACACCCATATCACTCGCTCGCACATAAAACCACGCTGACCTAATTTTGAGGTCTAGCTAGCAGCGCCAAGTTTTTTGACAAGAAAAATTTATGTATTTTAATAAAATATTTTAATTTTGTACTGTTATCTCTGTAATTCTTTGCGATGCGATTAAATCTTTTAAAATACATATATAAACTTTGTATTTAAATACCTTGTATTTCCTTGTTGGGTTTAAATATTTTAATAAAATATTTGTATTTTGTATTGTTACCTCTGTAATTCTTCACCTCGAAAAAACCTAAGTAACAAGTGGTAGACCGTAATCTTTGTATCTCGAAAAATACACCAAGAAAAAAAATTGATAATCCCAAGAAATATTTAGTTCGATACGTTCAACTAAACATTTTAGTTAGTCAACTAGATATTAGTTGTTTGAACATTTTATTTCGTATTTTTAATCAAGAATTAATTAATTCAACTAATGTTTAGTTAACTAACTAAAATGTTTAGTTGAACGTATCGGACAAAATATTTCTTAGGATTGACAAATTTTTTATCTCAGTGTATGTTCTCTCTGTAATTGGCGCTGTAATTTAAAAAGAGATATCATTTCTTTCTTGTAATTGTAATAGATCACTTGAAGCACGACTCATTTTTGATAAGGTAACGTAATTTTGTGATGTGTATCACTTGAGTTATAATTTTTTGGAAATAAAAATACTACTGCTTAGGTTTTTTCGAGATTTTTCGAGATACAAAAATTACGTCTACCACTTGTTACTTCGGTTTTTTTTAGGTAAATATACTACTGCTTAGGTTTTTTTGAAATTTTTTTAGATGAATAAGATTACGTCTACTACTTGTTACTTAGATTTTTTTTAGGTATAATATTACCACTGTTTTTTTCGAGGTAACAACATACATATATACACTACTACGCGTGTACTTGGCGCCTTTCTTTACCTTTTTTTTAAAAAAGGTAATTTTGTACAGATATCATGCCTTTTTGTAGTATTACGCATTTTATAAACAGTATGTACAGGGTATTATTTCGAGGTATAATACTACCACTGTCTTTTTAATATATATATATATGGCATGAGAGGCGGTCGACGTAGAAGTAGAAGTATCTTAATAAAAAATTTTCACATTTCGACTTTGCGTCGCAATATGTCCGCTCGTAGGGCACGTAGCGGAATATTATAAGAGAAAACCCCCCCTCCCCTATTTGGACCCCAAGCTATCGATCAAGCCTACATTATCGAGATCTCAACATCTCGGGTACTCGCAACCCGTCGCGTCGCGTAAAAGAGTCACGGTGCGGTCTCGCTTCTCGTGTACTTGGCGCGAGACACTACCGTGTCTCTTGATATACTTTTACATTGTATTTTTGTTAATTTAGATATATACGCAATTGCTGTATAAGCTCTTATATTTCTAGATTCTTTTAATCAAGCAATTGTTTTAGCAAATATTATATATATATATATATATATATATATATATATATATATCATACTATTATATAAAACCCGACTGTTTGTCTGTCCGTCCGTCCGTTTGTCCGCGAACTACTCATTCGTTAGTGGACTGAATTTTTACCAAAAGTATATGAAATAGGGGTAGAATTTTCAGGGGAGTGCTATGACGTGTATAGTTTTTCGTTACCGATTTTCTGGAGACCAATTTTTCTAATTTTTTCAATTTTTTGGGAAATAATTTACCGAATCTCAAAGAATTAGGTATGAAACAGGGGTAGAATTTTCCGGGGAGTGCTATAAAGTGTATAATTTTTTGTTACCGATTATTTTGGAAGCCGGTATTAAAAATTTTTCCAATTTTTCAGGAATTAATTGACCGAATCGCAAAGAATTGTATATGAAGTAGGGGTAGAATTTTACGGGGAGCGTCATGATGTGTAACGGTTTTTGTTACCAATTTGTTTGAAAACCGATTTTTTAATTTTTCAAATTTTTTGGGAAATAATTGATTGAATCTCAAAGAATTATACATGAAGTAGGGGTAGAATTTCCCAGGGAGTGCTATAAAGTGTATAATTTTTCGTTACCGATCTTTTTGGAAGCCGGTATTAGAAATTTTTCCAATTTTTCAGAAATTAATTGACCGAATCGCAAAGAATTGTATATGAAGTAGGGGTAGAATTTACCGGAAAGTGCGATCAAGTATATAATTTTTCGTTACCGATTTTTTTGGAAACTGGTATCAGAAGTTTGACGAATTTTAAAGAATTGTATACAAAACGGGTAAAATTTCCCAAGGAGTGCTATAAACTGTATAGTTCTTTGTTACCGATTTTTTTGGAAATTGGTTACGAAATTTTTCCAATTTTTAGGAAATAATTGAGTGAATCTCAAAGAATTGTATATGACGGAATTGAACTTCAGTAGATAAACAAGTAATATTTTTCAATTTATAGCATTTTAGAGAGAAAGAGAGAGAGAGAGAGAGAGAAGGGAGAGAGAAAGAGAGTGAGAGAGAGAGAGAGAGAGAGAGAGAGAGAGAGAGAGAGAGAGAGAGAGAGAGAGAGAGAGAGAGAGAGAGAGAGAGAGAGAGAGAGAGAGAGAGAGAGAGAGAGAGAGAGAGAGAGAGAGAGAAAGGGGAAGAAAGAGGGGTAAAAGGGAGAGGAAGAGAGAGAGGGAGGGTGGGAGAGAGGGATGGAGGAAGAAAGAGAGAGGGGGTCGAGGGGGGGAAAGGGAGAGAAAGAAGGAGAGAAAAGGAGGAAGAAAGGGAGGGAGAGAGAGAGGGGGAGAGAGAGAGAGAGGGGGAGAGAGAGAGAGAGACTATTTTTGTGTTTTATGGGACATAACGTCTTGTTCTTAAAATATTTTATTTTTTCTTTCATACGCTATCAGTAAATACCTATATTATATTACGCAATATTGATGCCGAAGATTATTACACCAAATTTTGATTTTTATTTATATTTTAATAAGAAAAGTGTGTAGTGTAATAATAAGAAAAGTATTATTAATAAAATATTATTATTATATAATTAAAAGTGTAATAATACATTCCTACATATATCGCGTGTTCTAAGTTCTAATAAATCACATTTATAAAAAATTTTAAACATTAATAAAAAAGTTTTGTGGGATATCCCATTATGTCCCGTATAAGATGTATAATAAGGAAAAAAACTCACGCTTTCAGTAAAACAATAATTTTGTCTTTTTAAACTATTCTTTTGTAGTAAAACTTGTGTTTTTCTTATAGTGGATATTTCAAAGAATATTTTGGTGCAAGACCAAGTTTATTAATTTATTTTTAATATGTTTTAAACTTGTTTAAACCTCTTAGCATTCTCATTATGCCCCGGGTTTCCTATATATGTGTAATAAAAACATAAAAGCTGTATTTTTAAGAGAAAAATAATTTAAATAGAAATTTTGTATCAATATATATTATATATTATTAGTTCTAAATCCTATTAGCAATTATCTAATAACTGTCTAACATATAGAAAAATGAAAAATCTGGTAATAATTTGTTTTGAAACATAAAATTTTACTCAAGTCTCTGCTTTCAAACTTTGGAATCAACTTATCATATTAAAACAGCTACAGTAGTTGAAAATTCTCGAAAAATATTGTTTTATCTTGATACATTCAGTAGAAGACAAGTATTTTGAAGAGGAGAAATTCTACGGAGTAACCGCGGAAGAGGTTCGTAGGTTTTTCGCCCATATAGTTCTGCAATTTCTCTTCCGTAGCTTCTGTTGCATTTACTTGAAATTGTTGGTTGATTTGTCAAGTTTCCAGCCGGTACGATTGTACTGTCCTCTGCCATTTCATTTCCGAATCAGCTTATTTCCGCGTATCTGTGTTTTCTTTCACGTTTTCATTTATTATTTGTTGAATATTTTTCCATTTTTTTCATAAATATATCTTTACTTGCTACATTCATCAGCATTGTCAGTCTCAGATATTTTGTGTAGATATTTATTTATTAAATTTATTAATTTATGTTTAAATTGCATATTGTTATACGTTTTTATTATATATGAGAAGAATTGTTATTGCAATAAGTATTGATTTTTATCCTTATTCATTAAAGTTGAAATGTTAAGGCTTATATATATATATATATATATATATATATATATATATATATATATATATATATATATATACGTTAATCTTTAATTGACATTAATCAGGAATAAAACTGCATGAGGCATACAAAGTGAAATAATAGGCCTCTGTACGTGTATGTAAGCATTAACGTTGTGCGGAAAGGTATTATGTGTGTGTATAATTTGAAAGCAAAAACTTGTTCAAAAAATTTCGTGCCAAAATGCCAAATTATTATCGACGGGAGAAGTGCAGAGCGCATTTACGCTAAAAACACAAAAAACGCGCACCGGGTGCTAACAGACTCTTGCAATAAAGAAGAGCATACATGGCACAGTGTACATATGAAATACCCGAGATTTACTCGTGCATTTTCAAAAATAAATTCTTAACTTAAAATTAATTATTATTAAACAAAATCGTTAAAGTAATAAGTGTATTTCTAGTTCATAAGTAATTAAAACTTTTGTTTTGTCTTACGCTTTAGACGTACTCTCTAAATCTGAATTAGTGAATAATTACTGATATCAGCGTAAAGTGCCACTTTTCATAAATCAGTGGCATATACTTTACACTGATATCAGTGACTATTCACTGATTCACAGTATTATTCACTGTTTCAGATTTAGAGAGTATAAATATCAAAAATAATTTTATTCTTTTTTAAATCCGGAGTAAATCTTGCACAAAATAATGATTTATTTACATATAATTACAGATATTTAATATTAAATAGTTAAACGTTGTAAGAATTGATATAATTGTAATAATAAATCAAGGGACACTGTAATGTCTCGACCCAAGTATCTACACGCGCAGAGCGAGGCCGCTCCGTGTATCTTTACGCGAGCCAACGAGTTGCGAGTATAAAATTAACGTGAAAAAGATTAAAAGGTAATTTGTGATAAAAAACGATGAAGAAAACCTGGTATATACTATTTGAAACACATGTCAGTAATAGTCTCATAATGCAGAAAACTCATGCATGCTTCTGTCTTTTCGTCGTTCACCGCATAAGATATTTTTTATTTATTTATAGGTAGGTATGCCATATATAATCAAAAGAAAATGTTTTCTTAAGATATGCTCCAATGGAAAGAAATAATGACGTAAACTGAAATACATTTTGACTTTATCGTTAAAGATATAAAAGAATACTAGATATAAAAGATTCGATGTAAAAAATATTTAAAAAAAGTACTTTTTGACAACAACAGTAATATTGCAATTGCAAAATTGTAATTTTCCAAGAGAATTATTTTTGTACAATAATTCTTTTCCTAAAACAATTATTAAAATATATCAGAAAAGCAAAATATTAAATAAATATAAAACCGTATATGAGTAATAGAGTTATTATACACATATATAATGTCAATAGTCAATGTAAATGAAATATATATTTGAAAATTGAATACATGATCAGTTTTCCTCCGAAATATTTTATTCTACTTTGCGTTCTATTAGAGAAATTTAAAACGAGATATCACTTTGGTCGTAAGCAATGGTTTGGGATTTCAATATCGATTTTTTTTTTATATATTAGATGCACCGTGTACATATATATCCGTCACCGTCGATTTTATCGTAGTATTCCTTTTTCTCTAGTTTCAGAACAATTGTAGCACGCAATGCATGGACATATTGCCGCGGGAATCTAATTTATTGTATTGCGACGCGAACTTAAAGTCGTCTATCGCAGTGTACTACTCTAACAAAAACTGATTGATTAGGCTTTGTACAATCACGTCAATATGTCTAAGTTTGTTAAAGCAATTATAAATATGCAAAATACATTCAAAATAAATTTATAATTTATTAATAAATTAATTAAACTATTTTATATCAAATAAATTGTGCAATGCAATGTACCTTAACTTTTTTTAAAATCTGAGAAATAAGATACGACTGACCTTAAATATCTTCGTCAAGATCTTAACAATACCTAGACAGAAAGCTTCAAGTTTTGTTGAAAAAATAGCTGTTTGATAAAAAAAAACAAATAATCTTTACGTAACAACACAACGAGAATCTATATATAGATTTAATTGCGGTTTATCTTTAAAAGGCAGAAAATTAAGTACACGTAAAAGCGCCGCTCATTCGTTTATCGGCCATTTATAAACGAAAAAGTTCGGCGCGATCTCATTAGTGCTTTAACTCTTTTACGCCAGTCATCGTTTGCCCTGCTTGAACGTTTCCTTTACAAAATCATTGTTACGCACGGAACCGTGACGGAAAGAACAATGAGAAAAAAAGAATAGAATACGGCACTGTGAAGTAATCGCGTCTAAAATACTATACGTGTAAATTTTCTTGCTTGTTCCAATGATGACGGGAAACAAGTGGCTCAAAGTGGTTTGCGCTATTGTTGTTGTATGCTCACGCTTGATGGAATTGGTCAAAAAAATCCAGTTTTTAAATAAAATCGTCTAGAAATATTTTGAATCTCTATTTTGAATAATGCTAAAGTTCAACGAATTTTTAAAAAGATTCTGATTGAATCGTAAAATAATACGAATTATATTTAATTAAGAATATCAGACAGAGAGAGTGGATTTTTTCTTTTCGCTTATCTTATTTTGGATATTTTCGAGAAAAATTTCTGCATGATAAACCTTGATTGCTTTCCCAAAATTGAGAATCGGTTAGATATAAACGTAGTAGCGGCTTGAGACTTATCTCTAGAGAATTGGATTTACGCTAATGTTCTTGTAAGTCGATTCTTCTAAAAACACTTAAGCTACCCAGATGACAAATAATATTCATCAGATATGTAGTAGAATTTATATATATATATGTAGAATCTATATGTATAAATTCTACACTAAATATCTGTAATATTATTTTTCATGGATTAGTAGATTATAAGACATGAAAATTTCGGCAAAACGTTTGCAAATTTTTATCCTGTAATTACATACGATATTTTTAATTATAATATTGGTAGCTCTGATATCTTGATTAATATATGTATACATATGTATATATGGTAGATATTAAACAGAAGAAAGTGATGTATGATCACAGTATAAGTAAGAACAGTATAGGTTCACTCCCCTAAGAAGTTGGTAAATGAATATGGCGATTCGCACAATCAATAACATGGCGGCTGTCATCTGATAGTTTATTTGGTTAGATACATCGGCGCGTCAGTTGTATTATATTTGTATTTATTAAAAAAAAAATTTTAAATAGAATTATAATGAGTAATAAAAGTGGTTATCGATGTGTATATTTAAAGATTGTGGGATCAAAGGAAACTTTATCCCGATTTCCGAAAGATTCAGAAAGGTATATACGTATTCATTATGACAAATACATGAATACATAAATACATTTAAAAAAATTAATACTTAAATATATTAATACATTAATATATCAAGACATGAATGCATTAAATATATTTGTATTTATTAAAAAAAAATTTTAAATAGAATTATAATGAGTAATAAAAGTGGTTATCGATGTGTATATTTAAAGATTGTGGGATCAAAGAAAACTTTATTCCGATTTCCGAAAGATTCAGAAAGGTATATACGTATTCATTATGACAAATACATGAATACATAAATACATTAAAGACACATAAATACATAAATATATTAACACATTAATACATAAATAAATATGCTCGTCGTATATTATGTACGAAGATACATAATCAATAAATACATTTAAAAAAATTAATACCTAAATATATTAATACATTAATATATCAAGACATGAATGCATTAAATATATTAATGTATTAATATATTTATGTATTAATTATTTCAAATGTATTTATTGATTATGTATCTTATTATTAATATACGAATAGAATATTTATTTATGTATTAATGTGTTAATATATTTATGTATTTATATGTATTTAACATATTTATGTATTTGTTATAATGAATACGTACCTTTCTGAATCTTTCGGAAATCAGAATAGTTTCCTTTGATCCCACAATCTTTAAATACATATCGATAACCACTTTTATTACTCACTATAATTTGATTTAAAAAATTTTTTTAAATAAATACAAATACAATACGCGCCGATACATAAAATACAGTAATAAAAATATGCTATTTGAATTTTATGTAATAAGATAATAATTAAATAAATACATAAAAAAATTAATACAGGCAACCTAATATGAGATGGCGGGGTTTTTTCATGGTGGGATCAACAGATGGGGCCATAGGACCTTTTAATTTAACATATCTCATATTAGGATCCTGTCTCATAATAGGGGACTTCCCTCTACATAAATAAAATGAATAAAATGTGTCGTGACATTTTTGCTTCAAATATTTAATTAATATTTATGTATAATATATTTCTTATATTTATTTTATTCCTTATATAATTATTACAAGCGGTTTTTATTATTTAAATAAAATGCGCATGTATTTTTTATTTATGTGCAAGTGTTGTGACATTTTTGCTTCGAATATTTAATTAATATATATTTCTTATATTTTTTTACATCTTATACAATTATCAAGCGGTTTCTAGCACGGTCGTGAATACACGACCGTGGTTTCTAGTAAGCGGTTGAAGCAAGGTAAAGGTACCAATACCCGGACACTTATTTAAGCAGACGAAATGTACCAATACCTGGACACATATCTGTCTGGACACATACCTGGATACCTTTAAAAAGAGATAAATTTATGAAAATAAACGTTTGGCTATTATATCTGAAGTTTCAAACTACAAGAAAAAATACTTTTATCTTTGATTTTAATTTGCGTTATACTTATAAATAATAAAGGTGTCCGGATATAGGTACATGTCCGGCAATCGGGACGTTTACAAACACGCTCGCACAATCAACATCATGGCGGACGTTTGCCACGAAGAACAAAGGCTTCGACACGGAGTGAACTTACTGTTCTTACTTATACTGTGGTATGATATATGAAAATTAGTTAAATAGTTACGTATTTCTAAAATATAATTTATTTATAAAATTATGATATTAGTATTTATTTGATTAATATTTAAAATGTTTATCTAAAATAAAATGTTTATACAGAAACATTTTATAGCCCAGTAAAATGACAAAATTTGGAGGAAATAATACTGACTGGGCTGAAACTTTGTAAACAGATTTGTTTTAGGGTAATATTTAACATATTAAAAGTCCCCACGTGTAGACGCTACGTTGCGGACAGGGGAGGGCCCAAAGGTCCAAAAAATCAGTTTTTCGCAAATAATTCGGAAAATATCAACTTTACGGAAATTTATGTAGATATCAAAATTGTAGCTTACAAAATTTTGCACAATTTCATTTTTTATTCAAGTCTGTACGACTAAATGGAGCAGAGATAGAATTTTTTTAAACATCGGTAGTTTTGCGACGCAACGAAAACGCGTACGCGCGTCGCGCATTTTTCGCTAATATGTCGAAAATAGATTCTCAAATCGAAAAATGTTTTAAATAAAAGTTGTAGAGAATTTAATTATGAACAATTTCGTTTTTTATTCATTTTTGTACGGTCCAAATTCGCCGCGTTATTAATTAAAAGACAATTTTATTTTATGTTGATAGTGGATGTTTTGCATGTAAAAATCAGTATTAACTCTGAAAGTATAGGTCGTACACATATAGTATGTATAATAAAAGTTAAAGAAAATAAATTTTTGAACATGTTGATGTATGCATAAATCCATTTTGGTAAAGATAGCTTGAAGTTAAGAGCAAAAAACATGAAGAAATGTCATTTTTTAGTGCATTTTGGAAAATAACTTTTTCTAATTGGTTGGAGGCAGTAATGTTATGTATTTTTCTTGAAGATATTTTAATTATCTTTAAAATGAGAGGTCGTAGACTTTTTTTCTTTGAAACGTTGATGATTTACAGACGTTTAAATATTGAAAAAAAAAATCAATTTTTGTTAAATTAACATTTTAGTCCAAAAATATATGGATAATAATTTTTCAAAAATTTATTTTACCTTGTTTTCATTACTTCATATATGTATGAACGTGCTGGAGTAGTATAAGTCCTTCGCAAAGTATGTTTTATTTAAAAATAAAGTTCATGAATATTGCTGTATTTTTGATAAATTGTGGAAAAATTGCATTATCATTCCTTTTTTTGTAAAAATCTCCGTTTCTATTAACTTTACGAAAAAACTTCAAGAGACCGAAATTAAAGCTGACAAAATTTCCTATAAAATAGAGTTTATGGCATATAATTTTGAAGGCATTATGATGGGAAACTGGAGTTTCAAAAGACAGGTAAGTTTACGTATGTAGCAGATCATCACTATGAGTCGCCTGAAATGATAAAAAAACGTGTCCTTAACAATTTTTCTGTACTTATTGAAGTGTCAGAAGTTATTCTTGGGGTTTTTCTGAATCGTTTGGTACTAGGCCGATATTTTTAGGACCAATAGTACTGTACGTAGGTACTAAAGATTGAGAAGAGTCCGAAGCCAGTATGCGGCGCGCGGCGCGGCAAACACGTTACAACTTGTTTTATTTAAAAAATCATAACTCACGAACCAATTAACGAAGCTTAATGATCAAACACACAAATTAAAGCTAAAAGTAGTACGAATGAGAAAAAAAAAAGAGATAATTATTAATTAAATAAGAATACTTAATTTTGTCGCCGCAAATTTGGTAATTTTTAAATGGTACAGAAGGACTTTAAGGACTTAAAGGATGCTAGAAAAAGAATTTCTGAATAAGAAAAAATGAATTTGAAGTGTGACAAATATTTTTTATGTAAAAAAATTAATTTTTTTTATAATTGTAGCTCCTCTCCATCTCTTCTACCTGCCTCTGAGCTATAATTATCCTTTGTGGAATGTCAAATTTTTTTTTAACGACAATAATATTTTAAATAAGAAAGACCGGGGCTAACTCGACATCGGAGCAAACTTGACACTAGACTTTTTGCTAATTTAAATCTGTTATAGAAACTTGCCTTTCCTACTGTAAATGCGTCTTTATGTGCCAGTATTATCAACGGGATTTGATGACATTCTGAGTTATGGTGTAATTTTTAGCGCAACATAAGCGTTTTTGATGGTGAAAAGTAATTTTTCTGATCTCTCAAAAATTTCTACTTTTTCATCGAGCCCTACTCTTGCAAACCTATATGTAAGTGATTTTCATGAAAAATTTGATGCTCTATATGAATCCGATAATCGTTTTTGGATATTTTCAAAATTTTGAAATTTTTGAAGCGACAAAAGTGAAAATTGACGTCCGGGGCAAAGTCAACACCACGCCGTTTTGTCGGCTCTCAGGACTTTGAAATTTCTACCTAATGTTCCCTACTATAACAACTTTTTTTAGGGGTGGGGGAGATTATCTAACAATTATTTGTTTTCCGAAACAAACAACTGTTAGAAACTTGTGGAACACGAAAGAGCAATAGGGTTAATGAATTCTTGTGGCTGGATTATCTATGAACATTGTGAATTACATGTGTGAATTACTGTGTTTTTAGACATGTACATTTCAAATGTACAAGTATAAAATAGCAATTGGTTCATAAAATGTGAGTATTTTTTTATATTAGTGTTCATGTAAACATTTTCCGATTCGAGAGTCTATTTTCGAGATATTAGCGAAAAATGCGCGACGCGCGTACGCGTTTTCGTTGCGTCGCAAAACTACCGATGTTTAAAAAAATTCTATCTCTGCTCCATTTGGTCGTACAAACTTGAATAAAAAATGAAATTGTGCAGAATTTTGTAAGCTACAATTTTGATATCTACATAAATTTCCGTAAAGTTGATATTTTCCGAATTATTTGCGAAAAACGGATTTTTTGGACCTTTTGGACCCTCCCCTGCCCACAACGCAGCGTCTACACGTGGGGACTTTTAATATGTTGAATAGTATCCTAAAACAACCCTGTTTACAAAGTTTCAGCCCAGTCAGTATTATTTCGTCTAAATCGACAAATTTCGAGTCATTTTACTGGGCTATTATCACAACTTCTTGACTTATTAAATATTAGAAAAAAGACGACTTTTAAGAGAATAATCTAAAGATTCTGCAATCATTAATAGAGCTAAAATAAACAAACAAAATAATTATTAAGCAGTAAATATAATTATTATAAACTGCATAACTAAAATATCTCTTTTAAATGGAAAAAAGTATTTTTCCATTTAAAAAAGAGAAAAAAATTAAAAGAAAAGAAAATACTGCTTTTATTGAATATTCATAAACTCGATATATTAGTGTGAATGAAGAAGTTTAAGACTTTGTCTAATGTTTTTGGTAAAATGAATAATGTACCATTTTCATAAGTGTATGGAGTTAACAGAAAAAACCATTTATTTCGATTTATTCGTGTTGAAAAAGCTATCGGATTTTCTTGCTGAGTAATTGACCAATGGTACAGTGCCTCAGTACTAGTTCCATTTTAGATGGTAGGCCTCTATTAAAATCTGTTTTTTTTTTATATCCAAGATGAGAAATTGCGTAGGTGTTTGTGTGGGAGATTCTAATACGTAAAAGTACCTTACAATTGTTAATTAAACAGTTATTTAACAGATTTTATTTAAATCTAAGTCTAATTTAAGTCAGACTAATTGTAAGACTAAAAACTTTTTTATACATACATATTTATTATTTTACATACATTTTATAAAATAAATATTTTCCATAATATAAAATTTTATATTGTTTTTCTTCGTAAAGTCATAGAAGAAAGTTTCTTTACAAAAAATAGCTGCGTTTTAAAATAATTACTTTTACAAACCATTTTGTTTCTTAAAATAATCAAAATGTAAATTACTGCTACATTCAAATATTTTATTCTTATATGTGTTAAATAAAGAAATAATGAACTAAAAATTTAATATCTAAAAATAATATAACATTACATTAATAAATTCGTATGTATCTAAGCAGCGCAGGGTATTTTTTAAAGCACAAATGTTCACATATAAAATGTTCTACTAATTATGCTAAAGTGTATATTACAATGAAAAATATATTTTTTGTCTGAATTATAATATATTTTACAATTTTTGCGAACCGAAAGATCTATTAATAAAGAATTGCGTGAAGCAGTTGACATTTTTCGAAATAATTTTTTCTCATAAATCGACATTTCCTACATCGACCAATTCGATTCATGCATTGAGTAAATAAAACGAGGTTTACGAACGTCGCGAAAGTGCATCCATACTACCTCCATTAACGCAATTGCTCCATGTGATTGCAGCCCGAGCAAATTTATTTTCGAATGGACGAAATCGATCGGGCCAACCGCTGATTCAGCCATAATCGGCAGAACAGTCGCATTCCTTGTCCGCTTCTCGTGAAAGGCTTTCCGGCGACAAGCTAGGCATCCACATCGGGCTTACGAATTTTTGCACATACGTCACATTGTAGCGGAATCCCGTATTGGCATCGCCCTTCACGCGACAGCTAATATTCGACGATCTTTTGTAAAGCGTCAAAGGCGGTCCTTCTTCTCCTCGCGGCGGATAAATAAGAATCTTCTCCGGGTTCGCTTCGCCGTGTCTGCGCCTCGGCTTCTCAAGCCTCGGGCGAGCGGAATCCGTTAACCATTCTCTCTCGATAGATCTTGCTCCACGGACGGCCCTCCGAGCGCTGAACTTGGATTGATTTTTCTCGTCGCCGCCGTGAGCGTATTCCCGCGCATTGGTTCTCGTTGCGTTGCGACAGGTGGACTTCGACGGCTTGCAGAATATATCTTGATTTACCGCCTTCACCCGCTCGCAGAAGGACTCGAGTTTCTTCACCGGATCCCTTTCGTCGTGAGAAGTAGATGACGAGCAGCAACAACAGCAGTAGACCGTATCGGATATCCTTCGCGATGAATCGCTGTTGTTTCTCTCCGCATTCTCGCAATTCCCGATGCAGGTGCAAGAACCAGTCGAACACGCCGCTGGAGGATCGTGGAAGGGCTCCTTGCATTCACATGTAGAGTCAGCTGCGTCGTATCTTAATCCTGAAGAGTCCCTCGACACGCGTTTTTCAGGACTTTTTATCGCGTAAGAGAATTCTTCACCTGCAGGATATCTCGCGGTAATCTTTTTTCGTAACGCCGTCCGTGTTCCCATTGCTTCTCCCTGGCTGCTCTTTAAATTGTTGCTCAATTTCTTGTACTCCCGAGCCACTTCGCTCGATCCACGGCGCGCCCGATCGTTTCGAAATGATGTGCGCGGCTTTAAATCTCTTAAGTCGATCGTATCGTCGTAGTTATTCGTCCTCGCATCATCAAAGACGTCGAATGCATGATTTTCACACATTCTTATTGCATCCTCATTCTGCAAATATTCTTTCATCGATAAATTAATCTCAGATTCCCCTTTGTCGTTATTTCGTGACCGTACCGATTTAAGCAACGTTTTGCGGAGTGTTGCCGCTGTATAATTAATTCGTTTGCTCATTGGAACTGGCCGACGCGCGCTCTCGCGTTGCAGCCGAGTGAGATCGTTCGCGTTTTCGGAGCAACGGCAATACCTCGAGCAGTCCGCTGTCTCGGCTCGCTCGGCGTTCTCGCAACAGCAGCCGAGCCATTGCTTATCTTCGTAGGTGGGTACCATTTCACACAGCTTCCCGGATTCTCTTAAGAGACCGGATCCGCGATGGTACAACAATTCTTGGTTCCCTAAAACATCCGGCTTTCGTCGTTGTTGATTTGTGTTGTTCTTGCCGTTCGTCTCTCGCCAGAAACGCTTATTGATTGATGCTCCCATAATGGAACTGGATGCTTTTAACGGAGGTCCTTCATTCTCCCATCGCAAAGTTTGTCCCTGCAATAACAAGCTCGTTTCGGGCAGTCTTGCCGATGCCGTCAACCTGTTGGATCGCGAACTCAAACCCCAAAAAGTCGGTCGTCTGGATCTCCTTACAGGATAACAATACCCTGAAGTATAACGTCTTTTGTAGCCTCCGTTCCGTAGTGGAGCTTGATAAGAGAACGCTGTATCTCGACTGGAATAAATTTTATTAAGTGGCTGTGAATTTTCAAAGTTGCTGATGCTACTTTCTTCATTTAATTTCCTCATCCGTGCTTCTCTTCTAAGTTTGCGGTTACAATAACGAAGATTTCTTCCCGTCGTCTCCTTGTTAGGTGCACTTGGGCAAATGTTTACGTAACATGAGTTGTCGTCAAATTTATTTCTGCGCAGTGACTTAAATGTATGAACGTTTGCAGATTTTCTATCGGTGATTCTCGATCTGCTAATTCTGGAATTGCGAGTGGCGTCTTGAGGCCAGTCTTCGGTAACTTCAAGGCTGGTCGCTTCTGTAACTGCAGGCCATATTTTGTGGTTCTTTCTGGAATACCAATCGTAGAGTGTCGGTGAAGATTCACGATACTTGTAGGAATTTCTTGATACATTCGGATGTCGATAGATAGATTTAGTGGAAGTATTTAGATCTCTCCTAGAATTTTCTCGAACGGTAAGATCAGAATTACCACGAAAATGAGATTTTCGCGCTGAGCAGCAACGATTGCGAGCATCCGTGGCATTATGACCGAGAGACCGTTCCCTTCTCAAAGCCGTATTTTTATGTTTTCTCGACGTTACTCTAGATTTGGTTTTTTTAAATGATCTAAATCGTGTACCTGAACACCTTACGCTGCAGTTGCTGGACTTTTTTGTGCCGGCATAATCCTCGTCGCCGCTGCTCACCTCGAGGTGACAATTCTGTTCAACGTCTTTAATGTAATTCAATATATCTTCGTTCTTCAGCCTCTCAAGATGTTTGCTCTTGCTGTGCTTCTCATAATTTTCAAACCACTGAATGTCTTCGGGATCATCGTTACCATCGAGATAAACTATTTTCCCATTTTTTGACATTATTTATGTTCAGTATGCCACGTGCGAATCAGAATGTAACCTTGGTATAGCAACGTACGTTTATAAATCTCTCGGATGAGACGGCGAGCGATGTATCACGTTTCTTCGCATCGTGATTTGAATGCACCTTGTTTATCGACATGTCAGTGCTGATGTTGGACGCAAAACCCATGAGCCTGCGACAGCGTGTGGCTAAGCTGTTTGAAGGTTGAAGGATCTTCAATAACTTCGATATTTTCAGATATTTTCGATATCGTTATACGATTCAATCGTGAATTTGCCCACAGAGATATGATCGATGTTTTCCACAATTTAATATAAATTTGCATGATTCACATAAATTTACAAGATTTTGAGATGTTCTGCGTGATGTAAAAGAATAGCAATATTCATAATAGACCCAAGAATCTGTTCTAAATGCAAATGTAAATTTAAATCTTGAAAGTTTACGTGCAACACGCGGTATATGTAAATATAAAAAAATTATAAGAGATAAGAAGATGATAAAAAGAAAGAAGATAATAAGATGATAAAGATGATATTTGTGTGATCGACTTTTATGACAAGCATTTAGAAAATAAACTTTATAAGAAGAATAGTAAGATGATATTTTCCATTGAAATTTCTGTGCATTTGAATCCCAAATAACATATGTTTCCTTTTTTAGAACACAATAACCTACAAACAACACATTTTTTTTATCTCGGCAATATCTCGCTTTAAAAATAAGTAGGCGATTATTTCTATAATGTTTTAACAAACAAGAAAACAAGATAATAAAAATATACGGCAAAATATATGTCCCTCTTTTTTTTTTAAATCTCTGTCCATTTGGACAATCGCGTAATAGTGACATTTCCGAATCCAAATAATTCCAAGAATGAAGTTACGCTAATGTTACTCCGATAATGCAATTTTTTTTCTCGTGCATCATAAATTTCTTTCTCGTTTTAGAGCAGAGCGCAGTTACAGAAATGTTAGGCGCATTTTTACTGGCTAAGAAGACAACATAGATAGACAAGCAGAATGCAACGTGGCAATTTTTATTAAGTAGTATACACGTTTATGCATTAGCATGCATCGCTTGTTTTAATAACGTCAGTTCCCGCACTTTCCCTGTTTTCTTTTTTATACAATTTTTCTAGTTAGCAGAAGTAATGTGAAGTAATAAATAAGTTAACACACGAATGGAAATAAACGTCAGTTTTGTCGGCTATACCTCACGCTGAAGCGTATATGAATATAACGTTAAAAGTGATGCCAAGTTACTAATCTCCATTAACATTCTACCGTTACATTCCCACGATATTTTATCTTCTATGTAGCATTTATTAATCACTTTTGTTAGTTTTGCGCAATAAATCTATTTTGTAGAAGTTTGACGAAGCGTTTTCGCAACGTGTCGCTAAAAATATTAATCCAATTTAATGGATGATTGATTTAGTTTTATTTAGCTAACGAACGATTTATTTACGTGATGTAGATACATTTGGATTTCTATGTGTATACGTATAAAGAAAGTTGTGAAACGAAAAACAAAAAATAACCTAAATACTAGGGTAATCAACTTATATGCAATATAAAATTTTAGATATTTGTAATTAATTTACTAATATTTAGTATCGAGCGGTTTTTGAGATTAGATATATGTTACAGAAAAGAAAAAGTACCTCTCTCTATGGGCAATATTACCAAAGTATGCGCAGAAATAGTAATGCTTTATTATGCTTTCGAATATGCTCAAATACATTAACCAAGATATAGGTCAAATTGATAAAAGTTTGAATAATTAAGCAAGAAGTAAGTTTATAGATTTCTATTTTTTTGGGATATACATTAATTATTAATTATTTATATTTTATACTATATTGTATAATATATTTTATAATATTTATATATTATGATTATATTATATTTATATATTATATTTTATAATTATATTTTTTATTATAGTTTTTTTACTTAAAATTACAAAAATATCAGATATATTGTTAATTGAAACATGCCATATCACTTCTTGGCATTTTCTAATTGGCTTGATTTTTTCTATAATTGGAAATACTCGGCGATGGAAATTTATAATTTGAAATACGAGATCAGAGAACAGTATTGTATAAATTTGTTTTTATACGTTTTATTCAAACAAATAATATAGTTTTATAACTGGCTAAAAAATCTGAAAAAAAATATGTAAAACGCAATGTGTAAAGTCCATATAATTTAGAGCCAGTTCAGTCAAGTTGATCATCGGTATTGCTTAATTAGGTTCTGCTTTTTTAATTACGCAAAAACACATTTTTGATATCTGTTATTAATACATATCAATTACGTATATATAAATTATTCATTTAGTTACATTTAAAAGCTCTCTTTATAAATAATATTTTATCAATATATTGGATTATAGAATTTCAAATGGCACGATGGCTCGTTGCAGGCAATATCGTTGGTTTTTAGCACCCATTGGTTTATTTCTGTCAACAGCGATGTGGCTTTATTATTGCAATAATTACTTTTGTGAAGAACATAAGGATGACAAAGAGGAAAATTTAAAAAAACAATAATTATTAGTCTAATTAATATTTTTTGAATGGCATTTAAATTGTTAATAATATACATATATATGTCATAACCGTGTGATTAAATTATTGTAATAAAACTGTCGCTGTCGAATGCTTTTACAAAAGTCAATATTATTCATGTTTATTAATATTATACATTTGTTAATATTATACATTTATTAATATTATATATATTCATATAGATTTTTAAATATCAGAAATTCTTTTTGATATTTTGTTAGAAGAAATAAACAGGGTTTATGTCCAAGGATAAAATACATTTATTTAATTTTTTTATTCTTACAAAAAATAGTTATTCTTATTCATTCATTAAAATACGTCTTCGCTTTAGAATGCTCGCTTTCCTTTTTTGTTGAGTATCCATTTCATTACGGTAACACGGTCTGTAATGATATAAGACTAAATTTAATTTTAAGTTAAAAAATAAGAATACTATACTGTATTTAAATTTTAGATAAATTATAATTCTAACCGCAATTCCGTTCCCATGTCAATGATGGTTTCTCGTAGTCGTGCGACAACCGAACGCCATAATGCCACAGGATCGTCCTCGACGATATTTTCTTTTATACACTCGTGTCCAATCCACGTTCCCATAGTGAGAATGGCGATCACTATTACAATTCCTTGTAACACTAACAGCCACTGATTTCGAAGCACATTCCTCCAGTATTCACTCGCTCTAATCTATTTATTATACATCGTAAATTATAAAACACAGAATGCATATATATGTATATACAGGTAGTGTTATTTTTTCAACTTGATTGTACGAAGCGTTTCTAATCTACGGAATGTATTTTTAATTATACATAATTAGAAAAGTCATGTTTGATTGAATTTATTCACAGTAATCTTACAAATTAAATAATTATAATTAAATCAAACTAAGCAACTTGCAAAGTTACATTTTTAGTTAATTCTGAAATGAATTTTTTAGAGACCTTGATTCTCTCTAATATCAAAAATAAAAATACTTTTATCAAGTTTGTAAAAATTAATTTTTTAAAGGATATCTGTTAAAATTAGGATGTCCTGTGTACAGTTCTTTATTATTCAGGTTAATTGGCTGTTAAGGAAATATCCTATATACCAATATACCATAGGATATTTTCTCTGCTACCAGATCTCTCTTACGTAATAACGCGATTACCGAAATACAAGCTAAGAAAGGTTTGTTTAGTTTTCATTATGGCGAGCTCTCTCAAACGGGCCACGTAAACTTTTTTCATTTTCTGAATTTTGGGAAGCGTTCTGTACGAAAGCTTCATTGAACTCGAAAGTTTAAAAGCCTCTCATTGTACGCAGGAGTGCGCTGACACTTCCTAGAAATCGCAACACGACGACAGTGTGTCGTAGGAATTCTATTTATTGACTTTCCCGACAGCCTTTCAATTGCTCAGCTGTCGTTAAAAGCCCGTTGCAACGCACTTCCTCGCGACGCTGAGCCATTACCCGCAAACTGTATAAAATTTGTTTTTTAACAACAGTGAGCTCTTCCTTTTTTCTTTCTGTTTATCATGTATGCAAATAAATATCCTAACGAGTGCAGGATTTGCGTCACATGTATCGAATATTCCTCAGATGGCTCAAATGATGAGTAATACAATAGGATATAAATGAGAAGTATATTATTTCAATGTTATTAATTTATTTTAACTGGTAATCCTTAAGTGCACATATGCAAAGCAACTTTTCGATGTACTCTCCTATAGGTTGAATTGAAACCGCACAGCTTTGAATATCTTTTTGTACATCTCTCACATAATTACAAAAATAGTTTAAAAAGGATTTAAATGGTATACAAAGTGTTCAAAGGGTTTACAGAGTTGAAAAATTTCAAATTAGTATAAAAAAGAAGTTTTTAAATATTTTTTTAAGAGTCCTTAAGTAGTTATTAATTATTTAAAGTATACTTACAAAATACTACGAGAAACTGCGCATTTAAGGGTTAACAAGAGAAAATATCAAGAACAGAGAATTTTAATACTTCTTTACTTGTTATAAACTTATCTCATCATGAGAGAATGTGTTTGTCTTTGTCAGAATGTTTTAGTAAAAGCTTGTCAATAAAGTTATAAATTTCAACGGCAATAAAAAATAACATTGATAATATATTTTAAT
This sequence comes from Temnothorax ravouxi, assembly GCA_030770255.1. Lineage (NCBI taxonomy): Eukaryota > Metazoa > Arthropoda > Insecta > Hymenoptera > Formicidae > Temnothorax > Temnothorax ravouxi. The sequence goes on along the minus strand of JASTWP010000363.1, from coordinate 58,597 downwards.
ATTAAAACTTTACAACTAATGCGTTAAACGAAAAATAATGAATTAATTAAAAATTGAATGCAATAAATTGTTTCGACCGGATTTTGAAACTAGATAGCCCTGTACTTTTCGCGAGAGCTTTCACGGCTGTCAAAGTCCTTATTAAAGACCTTCGGAGTTACAATAAAAGGATATATTAGAAAGAAAATATTACGAACAAATTACAGCGGAATAACCTTTAATTTATTCTTGTAAGAGTCTTCATTTCTTTGTACTTCCAGGGTATTTACAGTTTTATTGTCGAAATCACCACATTTAGGATTTACTCGTAACCTTAAAGCTTTTGAAGTATAATTATCCGATTTGTCAAATTTGGCTATACTGAAAAAGATAATTATTATTGCTACATTTTATTTAATTATACAACAAATATAAAGGCGGCGCTATTGTGCAAATAATAATTTTACGTAATAATATGTGAATTCGAATAATTCTTGAATGATTTTCTTTTTGCCCTATGGAATATATCAAATGGCGAATGAGCTACGAATTTTACCATACTGTTATAAACAAAAAATTTAACGAAGACATGAAATTAAACTAAATATTTAATTTATACGCTATCGATTTATTTTTGCTATCGATACTATGAGAAAGCTTCATGAAGTTAAAATTAATAATGACTGTTCCAAAATTCACTGCTAGAAATCGATAAAAACGCGTGTTATAGATTTTTAAGCAATGACATTTGGAACACCAACAATGTTGTAACATATCTTAACAATTTGGCTTTGCATTCCAGTTTTATTTTATACATAGATTTTATTTCGAATTCCATTAAAGCGCTTGTATATGTAGATATACATATATTGAAATTTCAAATAGTTCCTGGATTAAAAAAAATCGAATAGGATTATATAATTGACTTTTTTACTGTAAAGTTTCTAATTTTATATACAATTTATTTTATTGTAAAAAGAGATTTATTATTTAATTCAATTTTGTAAAAAAATCAAAAGTATAATTATAATTAAAAGTAAAAGTATAATTATACATATAAATATGATTGTTAAATTTACAGCTGTTCTTACATGCAAAAATTAAATTCTTAAATAACAATCAACATAACGCTACAAACGCTTCTTAAGGGATTATTATCTATTCTGATTAAACTGGGGAGCTATCACGTAACCTCTACGGTTTCCGATCGGAAATGCTGGTTTCCGACTGGTGAGTTTCCGACGGCAGTACTCATATGCCTTATCTCGGATTTCGTTTGAAATCAGCTCTCCATCGTCGCAAAACAAAACGAGTGATAGCAGTCTCGTTCAATCACAGGGTGGAAGCTTTCCGATCGAAAAGCGGTACTCTTGGAAACGACATTTTCTTCGCCCTCAAAGTGTCGGAAAGCTTAAACCTTTCTCAGATATAGTGCACAACATTCCTGACTTATTTCCTTGCGTTTCTCTTCTCTCCTTACGGTCATGCTAAAGTTTCTTTCCTCGCTCGTGCCACTTTAATCGAACTCTTTAAGGCGATTTATTGCCTTTATAAGTAAAATCAAGTTTTCAAGTTCAGTAGAAACTAACTTATCTTTTAATGACATATAGATGTATATATACTTTGCATATATCTTTTTTATAGATATACGATTTTATGGTTCGCAACATTAATTACGAATAATTTAAAATTATCCTTTCATAAAAAAAGCATGTTAAATCGATACTCGTTATTTAAAATGTCAATGTTGAAAAGAATATGGAACAATACAAATTGTTTTTACATTTAAAGTTATAAACATAAGTATAGTGCTAGCTTGCTCCGTTACGTTAGACAGTTGGATAATATTTCCTCAGAGATTAGCATCCACTTTGTTATATCCGAGAATTTGCCACGCAATGTCATTTATAATCCCTTACTACAGTATTAATACTGGTATTAGCCACAGTTGTTAATCGTATCATTATATTATTGTTGGCTTCTGCAATAGCTGTTTGCAACGTAATGCCCATTATCTAACATCTGTATACAGTTTACCGAAAATAAAGGTAGTTGTGTCGCGACAGTATTAGTCAAAAATAATGATCACACTGCATATGATAATGTACGGAAAACTCTACTTATCTGTGTAAAACTTTTGACTAAGCTGTACCGTTTTCAACCAATCCTGTATGGTCTTACCAATCTGGCAACACTGATGCTCGCGACTCGCGTCAGAAATGTCAGTATACCATTGAAGTTAGCTCGCGATGTTCGCGTTATTGAGATTATTGAGATTATGCTATTGAGGTTATTTTGAATTAGAAGAAATATAAGCAAAAATGTCTGTTGTACGTTACAAAGAAAGATTAATGAAAGAAAAAGTATTGAAGAAAAGACTTAAGGGGATGCTGGAGACAGGTCTGTTTTACCACGAAATTTTCAAACACACAAATCTTTTGATTGATTTCACCGAATTAAAAATTTGTTGTCTAGAATTAAAGTACGGACGATAACGAAGACGGCAGGCACCAATTGCGTATAAAAAACGAAAAAAAATTAGAAAATTACATTTTTATTTTCGATTCTGCGGTCAACTCATGACAACATTTGCTGCAGATAAAAGTTTTAGACTGTGTACGTATACAAAAACCTTGCAGCCGTCACGGAAATACAATAAAGAAGAATCCTGTGCTTGCAGAAATGAGCTGCGAGCTTTAGTATAAGAGAAAAGTATGTTAGAAAATTTTATATGCACATGTTACGCGTCTCCCCGAATTCAGCCAAAAACATACGGATCAGTATAATGGGTAGCCCTAGAGCAGGCGCTCTGTAGGTATGTGTAAGAATCAGTGAGCACTTCTTTATCGACGCTGATCGAGTTTGCTTGCGCTCTGTATGTATGTGTAAGAATCGGTGAGCACTTCTTTATCGACGCTGATCGAGTTCGGCTGCGACTCCAGCATCTCCTTAATTAAAGCTTTAGCGGCAATGTCTGAAGCGAAGAAAAAGAAAAAGTCCTGTCAAGAAGACAATCATTTATGTGTTGGAAGACGTATTGTAGAAGTGTCCGAGCTTGCCAAAAATCCAACTTGCTGTTACTGTGAAAAAGATCTTTCACTTAAAAATGTAGTAAACGAAAGACGACTTGGTTTAAATTTAATTTTGAAAGTACGATGTATATTACTTATAATACGTTATATTTGTTGTGCTCAACATTAATATAAATAAATTTATAGTTCTACATACAATACCTATTATTTTACCTATTATAATAAAATAAATTAGTACGGTATAGAATATATAGGATATAGGCAATCTGAACTATATACCTTCATATGCAGTGTTGCCAGATCTTTACAGGTTAGCTGTCGTATGCGTCCACCGCTATAAGAAATTGTGTACTTTGCGTAGCGATTGCTTCAAAACTAGATAGACAAGGGTCTTGTACTTTTGTAAGAATATTTTTACAAAAGTCTCTTTTGTTATCTCTTTGTTTTTCATCAAAATCGTATGAGTAGTTTGATCGCTACAATTACAAACGTGATATGGGAAGCTGTTTTCGTCCTACGATACATGTAAAAAGTGCTAAGTTTGACTTCCATTATTTCAACTTTGGTATAGTCAACCTTTTTCTACTTGCACGTGTGTGTAGAGCGTGTTTACATTAATATGCTATTCAAGTTTTAAAAGATTCCTATGAAAATGGGTTCTGCGACACAACTACCATCATACATGATGTTGAATGGCTATGGCTGTTGAACGCCATACAATACAACGTAACAATAAAGCCATTTATAAAATTAGTGTTGGTTATAATGTTAGTTTGGATTACAACATAATTACATAATATACAATAATATTTTCATTAATCTGCACATAATTTCCTATGCTGTACCTATTTTCACCATATTTTGATTAAAGCCATCTATTACAAATATTAGCATAAAAGTCATTTAAAATTGGCAGTTAACTGTCAACTATGCTCTGAACTGTTTCGTGTATCAAAGAATATTTTTTAATAATTTCTTGATACTCATTTATTTGTGATAAATTTTACAAAATATACATGTTCGCTCTTGAAAGGTGTTTAGTAATTTACAATGCACAATTTGGCTTTTATATTAATTGTTAGTTGTTAAACTGCTACTAAGTATTATTAAGCCCATTCATTTTTAAATCGCTTTACACAAAAAATGCACAGGACGACATTTTTAATTACTCTGATTAACTAATATTCATTGATTTTAATATTTATTATTATTATATTATTGCCACAAGTAGAAACATATTCTTCAGAAATAATCAGTAAATAATTAGTAATTAACATATTTTACCAATTTTTTGCTAACATATCATGCAATATTGCTACATGATAAACGCATATATAATATTTACAAATTTGATAAATATTTTAAAAATAGCAAAGTTTCGGAAATAACACTCTCATGCATGTTTATTTAACATCATTAACTTTCATCTTGCGAGCGAGGTTATATTTATTTTAACGATTTCATGTTATTGATCGATCATATCCATTTGGAAAATAAAATTAGACTGCGTTAGCATTTCAACATAACAGGCGCAATATGCGTAATGAGCTTCAAGCCTAGATGAGTATAACGTTGGAGGCAAAGGTCATCCTTAACCTTCTGGCGACGTGGGTAGGAATCCCACGAGGAAGTGGTGTAAGATTGATTGCAGGTGCGAGAAAGGTGCGAGAAACGAGTCGGAACGGTGGTCAGCAGTTTTTGCACCAACCAAGCGAACTGACGCATATACTCGTCCAACATACAAGTTGATACTTACTCGATGTCGCGTGGTGTGATTACTTGATGCGTTCTATTTTCGCGAGGCACGAAGGTAAAATCACGATTTGTCCTGCAAATCTCTAGGACAATGAACAGACAGTGCTTTTGTTTTTTATATTACGATAACTTTTTTTTGGTAACCATTTTATTTGTGATGTATTTAAAAATATAATTATGATAATAATAATAGTTATGATAATAATAAATTTCCAATGACACCTATTGTCAGAATCTTTTTTCTATTCTCTTTTCAATTATATCTTTCAACATTCGTTTAATGTTTGTTTGAAACATTTTTTTTATCAATTTATTTCTAATTAAAAATAATGACAAATTATGATTTTCTATCGGCTTATAAAAAAATTAATATCAAATTTAGCAAGAAATTTGGAACTGAAAAAAAATGCTGGTTTATCTCTTTAATTGTGTAAAAATATGTCATACGACAATCATGACTGAACGACTAAATTTCATGAACTTTATCAATTTATTAATCTCGTTTACGTTATGCTACGTGCCAACTGTTTACACCGCAATACTGTTTGCATGCAACATTTCATTCAAATTCATGATCGAATAGAAATCAGATTATCCAAATATCATGCTGCTGTGGTAAATCTTTGGATATTTAATGTAATGGCTAATTTAACGGTTAATATAAAATAATGGCAGAAAAATTCTGACGTATAAGTTGCATCATAATCGTATAATCTTTATTTTAGAAATAGGATAATCTTTAAAATTTTGAAATGTTTTATACATAATAAATATAACTCAAACTGATTAACAATTAAATACATAGATATTAAATGTGTATATGTATTACGCATTAGACTATTTTATCTTCAATTCTTAAACCTATTACTTAAAGCTGACAAATATACTTACATATTCCGATATAGATATACATTCCCCATATACAATCAGTAATTTAAAAAAGTACCTACAAACAACAAAAAGATTTGTAATGTTAATTACAATTTGAAAATTGGAAAGCGAATAGATGTAAAAAAAATATATCATGAGTCATATTGCAGGTTTTTCTTTTAGAGAATATTATGCATTTGCATGGAAGGATCATCTGTACACAGAGAAAGACTACCGTATTCAACTCTGAAAAAGATTACGAGATGTAAATATTTGACAAACCGGATTTCATTTTGAGCACAATTCGCACTTTATACAGAAAAAATTAAAAATACAATATAAATAAATAAAAAAAAACTAAAAAGAAAAAGTTAAAAATAATAAACACTATCAGCATATTTGCAAATACAAAAATAAAAATTGTAATAGTAGATTATTTCTAATTATATATGATATAAATTAAACAATTTGAACAATTCACTATTCCATGCTGAATAATCAATAACATTGCAAGAATTATGTTAAATTAATAAAAACAAATTATAGAATTTAAATTAATAACTAATAGATATGACTAATATAGGTAAATAAATATTGTGTCTTTAGAAAACAATTACATCTCTATATATATAAAAATGAATGTATGTTTGTTTGTATGTTTGTCCGCTATGCAAATCTACAGTTTTCAACCGAATCTTAAAGAATTGTATATGAAACAGAGGTAGAATTATCCGGGGAGTGCTATAGAGTGTATAGTTTTTTGTTACCGATTTATTTGGAAACCGGTATCCGAAATTTTTCCAATTTTTCGGCAAATAATTGACCGAAATTTAAAGAATTGTATATAAAACAGGGGTAGAATTTCCCGGGGAGTACCATAAAGTGTATAATTTTTTATTAGCGATCTTTTTAGAAACCAGTATCAGAAATTTTTCGAATTTTTCGGGGATGGTGTCGATGGGTTTAATTTTTTATTAATAGACTGATTTTCTTGAAAAAAATGTATGAATGCTTTTTCGCTATGCAAATGTACAGTTTTCAACCGAATCTTAAAGAATTATATATGAAACGGGTAGAATTTTCTGGGGATTGCAATAATGTGTATTATTTTTTGTTACCGATTTTTAAACCAAATCTTAAAAAATTATTTTTGAAATGATTCCTTTTTTCAAAAAAAAGTTTTATTTTTTACAAAAATGTTATTTTGGGAATTCGGTTTCCAGATATCTCGCGCTCATGAAAATAATGGAGAGGCGACGTTACTCTGGCGCATGATTGTTGCCAATTTCAAGGGTGGTGTGGAAGTCCACCATTTTAGTATCTTTTCGGGAAAGAGAGAGAGAGAGAGACTATTTGCGTGTGTTAATACACATGTTCGCCGGGCGAAGCCCGGCGGGGCATGCTAGTTAGATAATATAAAAAAAATTTTTGTTAATCAAAATTCCGTGAGACTTCTCTGCTAGAGATTAATCTCAAAAGCAATCACGATAACAAAATTAGACACGGTAGTGTCTCGCGCCAAGTACACGCGGAGCGAGACCGACCGTGACTCTTTTACGCGACGCGACGGGTTGCGAGTACTCGAGATGTTGAGATCTCGATAACGAATGAACGGATCAAGTTCTAAGTAGGCTTGATCGATAGCTTGGGGTCCAAATAGGGGGAGGGGGTTTCTCTTATAATATTCCGTTATACTAATGGTACAACATTGTGTTTGACTATCAGAGTTACTTGATATATATGAAACTATTCAACAAGTTTCGTACCATTATCGAGAATTACGTGTCCCAGGAATAAATAAATTGTTTGCGGAAAAGCTTTGTTCTGGTAGGAATATATACCAAGTGTCATCACTGTCTCTTCTTTTTCTTTCAAAAGACACTAAATGAGAAAGTTGTAAAAACTTATTACTATTAATGTCTTATTGTGTACATTATACCTTTTAAAACATTTACGTACGAACATACGTAACGTATACATTACGTAACATATTGTATAATTGTGTTATGAAACAAGATAATGAATGAATCATATGACTCATAATGGATCAGATGCTTTTATCTTTATTTATTAAAAAAGTACTTTAAACACAATAATCTATATAGGGTAACTCCGGTATAACGCCGCAGCTAAGGGAAACTTAATTTATTGAGTACTATTTACTATGTTTAAGGCAAATGAATTACACCAATAAAAACTTTATACTGTCTACTACTATAAAAAAATAGAAATATAAAATATTTATTCTTTGTATTTAATAAAAAAAACTTATAAAAACTTTTGCATTTTTGCCATATAAAAGATACATTATACAGCTTTAAAATTTAATTTAGTTAAAAATAAAATTAATGATTTTAATTTAATTTACTCCTGGAGAATTCATTTCTTTTATTAGCCCTTAACTAGCACGCGGGGTGTCAAACACCTTAAAACGGATCAATGACACATTTCAATACGTTCCACCTGGCAGAAATCGTCAGTGTCTTTCCAAACACAATTCGAATCAGACGTATAGAATTGCTGGGGTGCTGAACACCCCAAGTGCAGAATTTTTTTGAAGTCTCAAAACTAAAAATTATTTTATAGTTTAGGCTAATGGGTATCATTTTCCAGTGTTTAATGTATGTACTTGATTTTTTTAACGTTCAAAGTGTGTGGGGTGTACAACACCCCGTGTGCAGATAACGTTCGATCGCGGACGTGTGCTAGTTAAAAGTTAAAGTGAGAGCACAAATCTTTTACATCTAAGTTCGTAAAAATGGCTCTAAATAGATTACTTTAAAAATATTCAGTTTTGAACACCACCGTATTTTAAATCGACATATAATAAATACGTGAAAATAGCAACTTAATTTGTATTTTTTAAATTGAAAAAATTAAAGATAAAATTTAAAAAAACAAGTTTCATAGATGTGATCAGTTTCTTATATTAAATCGAAAAATATTTTCCTAGAAAATAAAGTTTGCATTTATTAATTGCATGTTTTTGAAGCATATTTACGAGGCTATTATTTTATGAATTTTATAAAGTTCCGACATTTCTAACAAAGAGAAGATTTAAATGAAGTCTCCGATTCATTGAAATTTTAATATACTTAAAAAAATCGGTTAATAAAATAAATGAGTAGTTTTTTCGTTGTAAACCGATTTTCATGAAACCAGTACCTACTAAAAATTTTCCAGAAAACAAAGCTAAATCTTAAAAAAAAATTAAACCCATCGTCGCCATCCTCGAAAAATTAGAATTTTGAAATCAGATCTCAGCGTTTTAGAACATTCTGAACACGTTGCCATATAAAAAAAATCGGTTATAAAAAACCACTAAAATAAATTGCAAGAGCATTTAACTCACATTGAGAGCTTTCAAAAACATTATAATAAAGTATATTTTCCTTTAATATTTTTCGAGAAATATTCGACGTATTAGAACATTCTGAACACATTGCCAATATCAAGAAAATCGGTTATAAAAAACCACCAAAATAAATTGCAGAAACACTTAGCTCATATCGAGAGCTTTCAAAAATACTATAATAAAGTATATTTTTCTTTAATACTTTTTGAGAAATATTAGTGTTGCATGTTTTCGTTGCAAGAAAACGTTGCACTCGTGCGCACTCGAAGTTACTTCAACCTCCTCGGGAAAGACGTAGTTCTACGTCAAAATAACACATACGAGATTTCGAGTTTTACAAAGTGTCTGTACTATGGCATAAATTTCACAAGCTAACTTGTCGTATATCCTAAACAGGAGGAATATACAATATATTAAGTTAAACAAAAAATACAAAAGCTATGCACTTGCATTTTGCTGTATTCCATTATTTACTATTTAAACCTTTTACATTCCTTACAGTAATCATGTTACGTAGGTCGTAACACAAGATCGCACTTCTTACTACGGTGAGAAATCGATTCAACTCACGACAGTTTCGTTAATATTATCAGTAAAAAACTGAAATTGCAACACAATATGGCATAAAGGCACATAACAGAATAATTGTGAGCAAGTACCTTCATTCCTTCTATTTTTTCTGACATCTGCGGCGTAAAACCCCGCGCGGCGTAAATACCGGAATTACCCTATAAGGAATTTATACTATATTTGTCTACGTTTACATTTCTTAATTTATATTTTTAAGTATAAATAACAGATATGCAAAATATACATATTGCATTAAAAGAAAACAGTTTGCAAAATTCTTTTATCTAGAAGAATTTTGGATCGCGATAATGTGAGACCGCACAAAAAATTGATATATTAATTTTGCGTACATGCAAATGGAGAAGTAAATGTATCCGTTAACAGATTTTTTATCTATTTTTGCTGTAATTTTAAAATAAATAAAAGATATCAGTTCTTGATTTAAAACGAAATTTTAAATCTAGTTTCTGCGCATTATGTTTTAAAATTGTTACCGTACGTAAATATTTATGTAATTTTATTATAAATTTATTACGTACTTGTAATATTAACAAATCAATTACAATTCACGAAACTATATAGTATACTTATTTTCAATCTATCTAGCAATGTTATTCATGCATTAAAAAATATCTTTTCTGTGTTAATATCTATAACATTTTTTAAATTGACATACACACTATCGTTCAAAAGTTTTGAAAGCACTACCTTCTGAAAAACGACAGTGCGGTGCCAATAAAATTCTTCAAATGTTCCTTGAAAAATGATTAGAAACAAATAATACTGTGTTCAATAATTAAATCACACAGTAAAGTTTTTTGTACATGACGTTTTTCTTTAGAAGTATTGGTACTACTGTTTTTTTTTTTTTTTTTTTCCCAAGATATTGCTTCCAAACTTTTGAACGGTAGCGTACGTGCGATAAGAAGCACGTATTCTTAAAAGCACATTTTGTTAAATCTATTACAAAACTTTTCGTTACATTTCTTGTTAGATTTTCGAGATCTAACTTTCGTTCAGATATTCAATCCGAAGATGGTAATCCGGAGGTACGCACAGATTCTGCTTCTTCCACTTTATGTTTGCTTGAGAGCTCGACATCCTCCAAAATTCCTCATTTGAATAATAAAGTTAGTAAAGTCAAACTGCGCTTCCGACAATATTGGAAAGTACATATCCCAAGCGATTAAGTAATACGGAAATTGCCAGCAATGTGCGCCCACGCACATTGGATGACTTATAAGAAACATTTAATTTTTTTTTAAATTGACATTAATTAAATAACAGATAATACAATAAAATCTCTCGAAATATTGTGCTCTTTAATGATGTAATTTTTCTGTACTTTAGCGGTCCATAGGCCCTTATTTGATACTTGATCAAAGTTATAAAATCTTTTTACTTATAATGAAGACTTTGTCATTTTTTCCTACAGCCAGCTTATTAGTTTCATTGAGATAATTGCGTTTACGATGATGGTCTGATTTACATAAAAATTGAAATCTTTGGTAAATTAGAGAAGATGCTTAATAATGAATATTTTATGAACGCTAGCGACTGAAGCAGAGATTGTCAATTAGGAAATTTTTGTTGATAGTTTTTTTAATTAAATCTGAATGCTCTTTTAATTTAGAGAAAATTGAATTTGTGATGACGCAAATATTATTTTTAACTCAATTGTGTATACAAATTTAGAGAAAGTGGAATACTAACACGAACCAAAAAATAAGGTTAATTTTTGATACACGTTGTAATACCCGTAGTGCCTAATAATATATTAAATTCAAAACTAACGAAGAACGGCTATTTGATTAAAAAAAAGCTTTGCTACAGTATAAAATAATTGTCCTTTTTTTATACCTTTACATGTGCAATGACCGAAGTCCTAACCATGTGCATAGGTGAACAAAGAACGAGATGTCTATTTTATATGTATAAAAGAGATTTATTTAATGACGTACATAATTTTATATCACATTATTTTTACGTCATTATATATCATATTTCCATAATTCTTATAATAAACTTTTATTATTGATTTCTCTGAATTATATATTTCTTACATAAAATGGAATGTGTCAGTTTGAAATAAAAAGTTAAGACATGTTTATAATTTTTTATACAAATCAGGGTTCTTGCACAGCTAAAAAACTAGAACACGCGATTCATAATGCGGGTTTCTATGCAAATATCAGAATGCATGTTTTACATTATGTACATACTACGCCACGCTACTTTGAAGACATAAATATACGCTCGCCAGAAACAATGAAGAGACTTTTCTATCTGTGATTTTCCTTCGTTGCAATTTTTTCTCGTGCGTTGTTTAGATGTATCTTAGCTTTTCTACCGATCTCTCTTTTTCATGAAAGTTCATCGTTCAAGTAAAGCGCCCTTGGATTTCATATATGCGTACATACATTACAGACTATACATATTAATCGATGTATGCTAGGTCTTTCTGCACTATACATGATACAAACGTCAATGTTCGCCGGGTTTTAAAGGTCAGTAGAACTTTAAAGTAAACACACTTGACATTTCGTTCGTTTTGCTAAAAAAATTTTTTTTTAAACATGCTAACGTTAATCATTGAATGTCGTTACTTAGTGCTGGAATTAATTAAAATATGTAATTATACAAATAATAATATTTTGTACTTTTTTCGTGGATTGGCATAATTAGTATATCATTCTATATCAATCGATAATCATGACATATATAAGTTTTAGGAATTAATATTCTTTAAAATTGGTTTTTCTAAAATTACTATTTGGTAGCCTCATTTTTGCATATCATTTACATAATAGGGGTACTCAAATAAGTTAGAGTTTAACGGTTTGACAGGTTATGTCGGGTTAAAGTCGGGTAAAAAATTAATTTTTTACACTTTGGGCGCGCTACGCCGCTACTCTTTAAGGTTATATGCAAAATATATAAGTGTCTTATTAACCTATCACATTAATCTTTGGGTTAAAAGTTCAAAAATCAACTTTTTACCCGACTTTAACCCGACATAACCTGTCAAACCGTTAAACTTTAACTTATTTGAGTACCCCTAATACTTAATTTGTAGGGAAAACAGTTAATTGCACAAAATACAGTTAGTTTGCTACGTGATGTATGACGTTATAGTCCGAGAGCCCACCGCAAAAATTTGGGTCCATCGCTTTTATGGATAAATTTACTTGCAAAAGGTAGTTTATAAGTCGTATTATCATAAACGATTGTCAGCCAAACTCGTACCCCCTGCGTTATGAGCAATAAAAATTTATTAACAATTGGATTTCTAAGCGATTTGGGTCTATCGCTTTTATGGACGAAACTTGTTTCATTCGAAAGGGCATCAAATTCCCTTTCAGAAAATACCCGGCTGATTTGCCCTGGCCCCTGCAAAACCCAGGCTGATCATGATTTTTGACTCAACGCGCGAGTCAGATCGAGCGTGGCGTTTGAAATGCACGCCGTAAACAAGGACAGAGCGTCACGCTTTTATTTATACTTTGGATAATACTATCTAATATTATAAATTTTTAAAGATTATAATTGTTGTTATTGTTATTATTTAACGTTTATGATATTATAATATTGTGTAGGGATTATGAATATTTTTTATTTTTTTATCATTCATATTATTATATTTTATATGTTAATTATATACTTTTATCATTTATCATAGTTAAAAATATCATATTTCCAGATAAAAAGTATGGAACTGTGTCAGAGAACGTAATGTAAATTGGAATTTTGTCGAATATTTCCAAGTTTTTTACATTTTGCTTCCTCATAGAGGAAGCTTTGTTTTCGTAAAAAAGAAAATTTTTTTTCTGTTTTTCTGAACGTGTTCAGAATGTTCTAAAACGTCGAAAAATTGCAATTTAAAAAAATGTCTGTATGTATGTATGTGTGTGTGTGTGTGTGCTTGTGTGTGTGTATGTGCCAAATTTACCGAAATTTCTATAACTCCAGAACTAACCAACCAAATCTTAACGAATTGTATATGAAATAGGGGTAGAATTTTCCGGTGAGTGCTATAGAGTGTATAGTTCTTCGTTACCAATGTTCTGGAAACCGTTTTTTTTAATGCCTTTACCTGTAAGAATTAGAAAAATTAAAAAAATCGGTTTCCAGAACATCGGTAACGAAAAAATACACACTCTATAGTACTCTCCGGAAAATTCTACCCCTATTTCATATACAATTCGTTAAGATTTGGTTAATTAGTTCTGGAGTTATAGAAATTTCGGTAAATTTGGCACATACACACACACATACATACATACAGACATTTTTTTAAATTGCAATTTTTCGACGTTTTAGAACATTCTGAACACGTTCAGAAAAACAGAAAAAAAATTTTCTTTTTTACGAAAACAAAGCTTCTTCTATGAGGATATATCTTCTATAGATATAATTAACATATAAAATATAATAATATGAATGATAAAAAAATAAAAAATATTCATAATCCCTACACAATATTATAATATCATAAACGTTAAATAATAACAATAACAACAATTATGATCTTTAAAAATTTATAATATTAGATAGTATCCAAAGTATAAATAAAAGCGTGACGCTCTGTCCTTGTTTACGGCGCGCATTTCAAACGCCACGCTCGATCTGACTCGCGCGTTGAGTCAAAAATCATGATCAGCCTGGGTTTTGCAGGGGCCAGGGCAAATCAGCCGGGTATTTTCTAAAAGGGAATTTGATGCCCTTTTGAATGAAACAAGTTTCGTCCATAAAAGCGATGGACCCAAATCGCTTACAAATCCAATTGTTAATAAATTTTTATTGCTCATAACGCAGGGGGTACGAGTTTGGCTGACAATCGTTTATGATAATACGACTTATAAACTACATTTTGCAAGTAAATTTATCCATAAAAGCGATGGACCCAAATTTTTGCGGTGGGCTCTCGCACTATTATTCGTAGTACGATTTTATCGTTGATGATCTTCGATGCGGAAATCGGAATTTCCACAAATCGCGCAATTCAACGTGTTGCTCGAAAGCGGGAACGTTCAGGCTCTTGATCGCGCCGACTTTAAGGGAGTAAATCGCGTAGGACATGCTTGCTTAGAACGATTACACGAGTGACCGATTGGTAGTGAGGCTCACCATCCCAGCAGCCGCCGCAGTCTCTCACGTATTCGCCGCCCTCCAACCCCCTTTCTCCTCTCTTATCATGTTGCTCCTTTTCTCATCTTCTCTGCCCGACATGGCACGTTCCCGGCTTCTCGTGCCCCTTCGCCGAGCTAGAATTCTCGCTCCGTTTACTTTGCGCGCGACGAAGAGGCTGACCTCGGCAGTTTACAATGGTGCGCGCATTAACACGTCCCACGTTGCCGGGGCGTCTTGCGACATGATTCTAAGATGCGATTGAGATCTGTGGATATATCGCTTTTTCTATTTTTTTTCTATCGGAATATCATTATAGCTAAAACATGTCAATGAGCGCGCTCTGATATTAATACAGTTCTGAAGTAAGAGTGGTTCCATTAATTAGAAATGTTAAAGTTTATAACGGCGTGTGTTTATACGAAATTAATCGAAATTTATCGTTGGTATAGTTATTGCATAATGTGCTGCGAAATATCGCGAATGCATATAGAATCTAGCCGTGCAGCAATTGGAATTTATACATATCATTAACGTATTAACATTAATCGATGATACGGTTGCATATATTTACGTAAGAAAATTGGCTAGCCCATGGGACAAAGTATGCGTGTTTAGGACCTTAGAGTTCACGCCTACTCTATATTTACTCGCGCAAATTTACATCCAATTGCAACACTTCACTATAAGAGGCTGATATATATACATATATTATGAGGTTCATTATATGTACCATTCGTTATATTCGTTATATATAGATAATACAAAACTAAAACCAAAAAGAAGAAAAGAGCACGACTTAAATATAACAATAGACTACAGCAAAGAAGATAACAAAGAATAATATATAAATATTAAGACACATTTTTACTGAAATATTTAAGAATCAAATGAAATAGTTAATGTAATTACGCAATTCCACATCTTTTTACGTGTTTCAACAATTATTTTTAATTATTTGCTTATAGTGAAAAGCAATGGAAAAGAAACGAGTCTCTCTGGTCGCAAGTTTTCGAATTATGAGTATCTCAAAATATGAAAGAAATTATTAAACTTTTATATTAATTGTGTTAAGTATTTATTTGCATGTCTATGACATACAATATGCTAATGTCACGTGTTTACGCATGAATATTGGATCGCACTGGAAATTTATTAAACTGAAATCGATCAGCGTGTCAATATGACGGCGAAATAATATGCTTTAAAAAATAAAAAATAATAGCAAAGCAACGTCGCTCTTCCAGTCGATAGCTTTTACGAAGTTTTAGATGCATGTATACATAGGGCTGTTGTATGTCATATAAATCACATATTTTTAATCAACTCTTCTTTAATATTTCTATGCAGAAGAAACAATGTTATACGTAAGACATCGAAAATATTAATAAAAATTATATTGCAATAAATCTGTTAAACAAAATCAATTTTATTTTAAGACTTTTTATTTCAGCGCAGTTAAAAAATAAAAAATATTTACACGATTAATTAAGTATGCTTACTTAACTAACGATAAAAAATATTTATAATAAGAAATAATTACTTAACTATGTTAATTTTTAAAAACTAATTAATACATACTAAAAACATTTTTTATGTTTAATTTATTTAATCAGAAAAGAGATTAGAAATATAATGTAAAAACTTCAATGAGATATATAAAGTGCGAAATTCGATGGTTATCAGATTTTGAATTTCAGAATATCATGCACTTGTAAAGGAGAGTGGAGTAATTGTGCAAACACGGGGTAAACGCGAATGATACTATTGTGTATAGTAGGTATATTAGAGTAGTGATATTCTCCCATCACTTCTCGTACTCGTATCACTGAGCGTATATCGGACTATCGCTGGGTGCGAGAAGTGGGAGAATATCACTACTCTAATATACAATAGTAATCCACTCTCCTCTATATAAAATATTTTATTTTCAATCTTAATGGCGACGGTAGTAATTGTAACCGCAAAGATCCCCAATAGCACCAATATCCTATATATATCCATATAACGTCCATGGGCATTCCGGACATAAAATGGACATTCATAGGATATTGTGTGCTGTCTGGGATGCTTCTATCTCACATGCATATTAAGAAAAGTTATTCCACTATGCTGCAAAAGGAAATAAAGTTATACATTAGATATGGATAAGATAGAACAATTTGCATACAGATTATTTAATAGAAGAAAAGTTCATATAATTAAGATATAATATTTAATGTAGCACATTGCAGTCAATAAATGTATTTAAATTTATGTGTTTCCATTCGGCCCTAAGAAAACACCACTAAATCTACACAGTTGCAGTTTTATTATTTAAACACGAGAATTTAAACATGTTCTCGATTTACAGCGGGAACGTATACTTTTCCCATTTCTCGATGGCCGCTTATATTGATATTCTTTAGTCTCGCCATGGCACGAGATGCTTTGAGAAAAGCATCCAATATCCTATCCTTCGCTAATTATAGTCTCCGCTTTGAAGGGTAGCAGCACTTTTAAACCTTATAAAATTAAATAATCTGTCGAGAAGCGCGGCAAAAATGGAATTACACGAGCGCTTTTTTTTTACCGTTGTATTTATACGTTTGGCGCAAGTTAAATATGCCTTAAAAGTATACGATTATTTCCACACGGCGTGCATTTCTTTCTAAATTAATCAGGCGCTCCCCCTTGTAAGTCGATTCACTCCCGATTTATCGTTTCTTTTAATATTCGTGCCATACCTATACATTTCTTGAAATGTTTCCCCATTCAACACGCGGGTATATTTTCTTTTGACATTGCGCGTGAAAGCGATTTTGCCCCTTCCTGTATTTCCGGTATCCACTTTTATTTTACACGTTCCGTGTCGCATAAATATTTTCTCGCAATATGATTTTCTTATGTGATAAATTCTTGCGTGTAACATATGTATCATGTGAAAAGCGTGCTTTAAGCTCCCCTCGTGCTTTCTCTTCTCTAGCGTAGCGGCAAAATATTTCTATTTATGCGCGCATTGTACTTATAGATTTATTGTGACGGATGCAAATTTAGTTATACTTATTTGAAATCTAATTTCTTTTTTTGCAAGAATTAATAACTAAAAAAAATAACTTTTTTCTACAATACAATTAATATATAAATAAATGATTTTTTAAATGACTGTTTATTTGTTCTATCTTGTATTGTGCTTCAAACACTAATGTGTAACAAGTATGCAATTTGAATTAGTGTCATTTGAGTATCTGAAGGCTGTATCCGACGGATCGTTAGTCCCGGCTAGCTAAGCAGGTTCCTGATGAACAATCAAATGTGGTTACGTAACACGTCGATAAATTAGTTCAGCGTGATATAGATTGATTTTCGCGTACATGTCAAGATACAACAACGAGAATAACGCAACATCCGGCGCATGTCCTATAACGCGGAAATTCGATAGGCATTCACATTGAAGGATATAAGTATCGAAGAGAGATGATTGTATTGATGAATATACTATTTTATAGATACTGACTATTTATCTTCGATATGTTTTAGAATGCTTATCAGCTCGGTCCTCTTCGTGGCAGTCTGGACTAGTTCGTCATTCGCAGAAGAATCGTCCTCGAGTGATGCCGCTTCCGCTAAACGGGCGCCCATGGGGTTACAGAGTATGCGCGGAAAGAAGGACCTCATTCCCACGGTCGTGGAACACAGTGAGCTGTCTAAAAGAACGTTAGTGGATTTTCAGGTAAGTTACTGCTCTATTAAACTTTTTTATTAAAATCGACGTAAAGAAGAAGAAAGGTCTAACTTTGTCTAGTTCTCTAGTTTTTATCTTTTGAATTATTTATGAGAGAGATTTCGTTCAATGATTACAGGGTAAGGACTCGAGCGCGCCCGACATTGAAGACAATCTCTTGCACGAGGAGTTTGACAAACGAGCACCGATGGGATTTCAGGGTATGAGAGGGAAGAAGGATTATTTGATACCTGATTTTGAAGATTCCTACTTCCGTGAGGACTACGAGAAAAGAGCGCCAATGGGTTTTCAAGGTATGAGAGGCAAAAAGGCATTTGAGGACGAATACTATAAACGTGCACCCATGGGATTTCAAGGAATGAGAGGGAAAAAATCTTTGGAAAAGGTAAGCTTAAACATTCGAATAGGATTATTATGTTGGAAGAGCTCTTAGGGCGATAATAGATCAACATCTACAACTTATAAAATTCTCCTTAAACATGAGGCTGTTTACAAAGTGAATGCTACAAACAGACTATTAGTTCACTCTTTCTTTGAGCCACTTCGTCAGTTTATGTAAGCACTGCGAAAAGATTCTTGATCGTCCAAGCATTTTAAACAGTTGCGTGCCTCTTAATTGGCAGACTTTAATTTTCCTAAAACGCTGTCATTATCGTTTATATTCTATTTTATTAAGAAGTGGCAATCTGCAGGTATTGAGCGAAATTGAAAAGAGGGCCGCGATGGGCTTTTACGGTACTAGAGGAAAAAAAACATACGTTTTCGAGTATCCACAAGATTATGAAAAAAGACTTCTTGCGATGGGATTTCAAGATATGCGCGATAAGCTGAAAGATATTCCGGCAGAGTGGAAGAAAAGGGCTCCCATGGGATTTCAGGGAATGAGAGGCAAGAAAGCATTGCTCGACGAGATAGAAGAACTTGAGAAACGAGCTTATATGGGTTTTCAGGTAAGTTAGTTGCTTAATTATGGAAACATCATATCTAATAGATTTTCTTAAAAGAAAACTTTGCGAAGTGTAGTAACTTTGTGCTGTGGTTATTATGATAAAGAATGTAATAGTTTAGTATAGTAAACCAATTGATAAAAAACATTGGTAAAAAATAAAAAATAAAGTTTTGGAAATTTTATTATTTTATTAACTGTTTAATTAATGATTGTTTCAGGGTATGAGAGGCAAAAAGGACGCCTTTGAAAATTATGTAGATTACATAGATCCTGACATGGATTTCGACAAGAGAGCGCCAATGGGTTTTCAAGGGATGAGGGGCAAGAAAGACACCGATAAGAGGGCACCGATGGGTTTTCAAGGTATGAGAGGCAAGAAGAATGTAAGACAAAGATTTGAGAACGGCATGGATTTTGACCGGCATGGAACTCAATCATTAAACGAATATCAAGGTAAAGTCCGTGCTGCTTATATGTGACCTATAATAATTAAATAAGAAAGAAGCATTTGAAATATTATGACAATTGATATTTGTTATTAATATTGGTCTTTGTAAAATATTCCTTACGTTACAATTATTAATGGTCTTATAAAATAATTTAATTATAAGATAAATATATTTTATCAATAATTTAAAGAGTAATTAATCGAGAACCATTTACTTTGAACTCATGTGAGTCTAGTTTCACATAAAGCTTGCTATAATATTATAATACATTGAAACTTGTATTATCTTTAGTATAAATTTTAATATTAAAAGTGGTTAATGCAGCAACTTAGTGAAAGTTATTTCTTTTATATAAGAAATTTCGAAAACCTGGAGATGCGGTTGCACAAAAACGAAACAAAATAAAAATTATTCGCGTGCCTGAGTAGTTTTTATTGCAGTCAATATATATTTAATTAACTGTGCCGTAACTCGATGAGAAATATTTTCTTTCGTTTTTATCGCGCACTCCAGAGTATTTTGTGAAATAGCTAAATGCTTTCCGAATGTCCCTCGTAACGCCACTAGACAATACAATCGATCGAGTCCTTGTAAGTGGAAGGAACGCGTATAACGAAGGCTTCCCAAATATTTGTCTTATTATCCATGCATCTCCGAATAAACTCTGTAGTAAAACGGCGGACAATTTTCTTTTTGTTCTCTTTCTTTTTCTCCGTCCGCGTACGCCGTGCGATTTTTTAGCTCGAAATTGTCACACTGGCCCACGTTGTGTTTCCCCCGTGCAGGAATGAACGATAGGAGACATGCTCTAGCCTCGTGCCAAGTCGAAAAGCGATCGCCCTTCCAATATTTTGATATGCGCGGTAAGAAAAATCCACGATGGGAGTTACGGGGAATGTTTGTGGGGGTGAGAGGCAAAAAGTGGGCGAGAGCCCCGTACGAGGACAACAGCCCGTTCGTAAGGGTGTTTGATAACACCAAGAGGATCGGCATGGATGGGGATTCGCCGGCAACATTAGGTAATTCGATCAGCTGACAGCCAATTAGTAATAGCAAACATTTATGTCGCGAGATTCTCTTTTTCGCTTTATTCATTTTTCATGCGTACCTAATGGCTAAAAGATTGTGCTTCTAGTATTTATTAACTGTCAATAAGCTACCCAGGTAGCAGACAGTCGTCATAATGACGTGATTCTTACGTCATTTTATGACGTATGTCACGTCATTTATTCCTAAAGTTTAACGTAAAAATGACGTATTTTTCACGGTCCTAAGTCACATCCCAACGACGTCATTTTTTGACGTTTTATTGACGGCAAAAATAGGTCCAATGTACGACATACCGGTTTTTAGAAATGTTTTTTTATGAAATTAAAATTTAAAAATGTCCACTTGATAAACGTTTATAAAAAAACGTTCTTTTTCTATATTTAAGAAAAAAAAGCATTTTAACTGTTTCTTTACATATCGTGTGTGTATAGCATAGCCCGCTGTCTCAAGGCGGTCACCCATCCTAGTACAGTACCGCGCCCGTGTCGCTTGACTTCGATGATCCAGTGGATAGTGACGATCTTCTGACCCTGATGCTTCCTTATTAACTGTACTTGTCTATAACGGTACATCTTTAAAGTGTTCAAAAATCTTGTAATGATATCTTCTTGATAGTTATAACACTGCATGAAATAGTTGTCATAAAACTATAATTATACACACGCAACTAGATCCACTTATATCATAAATTCACCACTTCAATCATAAAGTTACGAAACACTATAAATGTAGGAATATTCCTGTGAAAAATATTGTGAAAAATACGTCATTTTTACGTTAAACTTTAGGAATAAATGACATAACATGCGTCATAAAATGACGTAAAAATCACGTCATTATGACGACTGTCTGCTACTTGGGTAGTCAATTAAACGTCTATATAATGTCATTTTACAAAGTCTTTTTGACGTATTAAAACATGACGTTAAATATACGTCACTTAATCGACGAATGACGTTACTGACCAATTATGACCAAATATTGACGTCAAAATGACGAGTGCTTGCTACCTGGGTAGTTATTAGAATTCGTTTACAGAGAAAAAGAATTAATTAAGTAAAAAAGAAATTAAGTTAAAAAATTATCTTTTTTCCGTAAAAGTGTTCATCAAAGTATTTTCTATCTTCTATACAACTATCATAAATGCGGCATATGCAGTCATTCGCAGAAATTTTTGATATGCAAAATATCATATATTCTTTTATCTATTTATTTTGCATCGAGCATTTAAGTATACTCATTGTCAGTATACTTGTAATATACATTGATATATTTTACTCTCCTGTCGTAATAAAGTTTATCTACGCTTCTGAATTCTATACTTCATCTATATTTTATGATTAACACTTATAATCACCCGTTTACGAATTATTCCGCACTATTAATGCTATGAAAAAATTTTTTTTCCTTGCATACGGGTGCCAAGTGACATTTAAAACAAAGCTAAGGATTATCTTCCTCGCAACTACGAGACAATATAGCGACGCAAGGGTCTGCTTTAAAAGTTTCTCCGCGGCATATTGTCATCGAAAAGTTGCTTACCATTGTGTATAGACGATTGCACGAAATAGCGATAAAATTCTACGTTCTAACTTTGGGATGACAGTTTGACTGAGTTATCTATATATACGCATAATTCAATTACAACTGGTTTTATTAACTGGTTTATGGAAATGCATGCATAAATATTTAATCAATCTTGAATTGCATTATTTCTTTATTGATTTAGCTATTTTATTTTAATTTTTATTAAGAAAAAAATAGTAACAAAGGATCAAACAGTAAATCTAAAAAAATACACTTTAAATATTCTTTCAAGCAATTTATAATTGCACCTAATTTCTTATTGGTGTCATGGCATTATATAAGGTGTTCTATTTAACTCTTACTTCAAATATCTCCGTTACTTTTACAAATATAAAAAAGTTAACTTTTTGCATATTCCCCTTAAAACTATACAACTTCTTACTTAACCACTTTTTCATATTTGTAAAAGCAACGAAGTTATTTGAGATGTAAGAGTTAAACAGGACACTTTGTATACGTATATATATATCATCGTCACATATGTATAATATAAATATGTCCTATTTATATGCATTAGGTATACATATAAGTATGTAGGTGTATAAAAAGTTTTTATTTTAAATGAGGAATGTTAAGTAAATAAATAATGTAGAAACTCTCTTTCACTTCAAGTATAAAATTAGGAGTAAGTTACTCCATATCTATATATATAAAAGAGAATGTATGTATGTATGTATGTCCTTTATGCCTGCCCAAACCCCTGAACCGAATTTTTACAAAAATTATATGAAATAGGGGTAGAATTTTCTGGGGAGTGTTATAGGGTGTATAGTTTTTCGTTACCGATTTTCTGGAAACCGGTTTTTTTAATTTCTTTAATTTTTCGAGAAATAATTAACCGAATTTTAAAGAATTGTAAAAATAGGGGTAGAATTACCTGGGGAGTGCTATAAAGTGTATAATTTTTTGTTACCGATCTTTTTGGAAGACGGTTCCTAAATTTTTTCAATTTTTTGGGAATTTATTGACCGAATCTTAAAGAATTGTATATAAAACAGGGGTAGAATTTTCCGGGGAGTGTTACAAACTGTATAATTTGTATAGCCAATTTTTTTGGAAATTGGTTTTTTTAATTTTTTAAATTTTTCGGGAAATAATTGATTGAAATATATGAAATAGAAGTAGAATTTTCCGGGGAGTGCCACTATGTGTATAGTTTTTGTTACCGATTTTTTAAAAACTGGTTTTTTTAATTTTTTTAATTTTTCGGGAAATAATTCACCGAATTTCAAAGAATTATAGATTAAACAGGGGTAGAATTTTCCGGGGAATGCTATAAAGTGTATAATTTTTTGTTACCAATCTTTTTGGAAACCGGTTTTTTTAATTTTTTTAATTTTTTGGGAAATAATTGATTGATTCTCAAAAAATTATACATGAAGAAGGAGTAGAATTTCTCGGGGAGTGCTATAAAATGTACTATTTTTTGTTACCGATCTTTTTGGAAACCGATTTTGGAATGACCAAATCTTAAAGAATTGTACATAAAGTAGGGGTTAAATTTTCCGGGGAGTGCTATAAAGTATATAATTTTTCATTACCGATCTTTTTGGAAGCAGGTATCAGAAGTTTGACGAATTTTTCGGGAAATAATTGATCGAATTTTAAAGAATTGTATATAAAACGGGTAGAATTTCTCGGGGAGTGCTATAAACTGTATAGTTTTTCGTTATCGATCTGAGAGAAGGAGAGAGAGGGACAGAGAGGGAGAGAGAGGGAGAGAGGGGGACAGAGAGGGAGAGAGGGAGAGAGAGAGAGAAAAAAAAAGGGAGAGAGGGAGAGAGGAAGAGAGGGAGAGAGGGAGAAAAGGAGAGAGGAAGAGAGGAAGAGAGGGAGAGAAAGAGGGGGGGAGAGAGAGAGAGAGAGAGAGAGAGAGAGAGAGAGAGAGAGAGAGAGAGAGAGAGAGAGAGAGAGAGAGAGAGAGAGAGAGAGAGAGAGAGAGAGAGAGAGAGAGAGATTATTTGCGTGTCTTAATACACATGTTCTCCGGGGCGAAGCCCGGCGGGGCATGCTAGTTATATTATACAGCAATAAGAGTTGTTCTTTAGATAAAGTTTCGTCCTTAGCTCTTCGTATATAATTATACTAAACAATTGACGGTAGAATGTAGCGTCGATTCCCCAAATATTTCGAAGGTATCGTAAACACTATATTTTCTGCTTTGTGTTTCAGATTCACAATAATACAGCAACTCTTAGAAACGGTAACGAAACTGTTACGAAACGTCTCCTCCAAATAATTTAACCGATGTAGCTAAATCTAAGGACGAGAAAAAAAAGAGAAGAAGACGCGTTTATCAGTTATGATGATGAGTGCAAGTATGCTGTCGTCTGTTGATTTATCAATCCGTTAATTAAGACTACGTTGTTATAATTATTTTTACATATCATAAGCTCTAATGTCATAAGATCTTGGTCTAGTCAACATAGTTCGTTACATATATTCTATCATTTATATTTTGCCGCTATATTACAAGATTCAGAATTGCGTGCGTTAAACGTAGGTCGCAAGCCGCATGTCGCAGATACAATCGCGGTTAAGGGCGTAAACTCAAAGTGTGCACAATGAACACAATGTATGGAAGAAGAGTTCCACGACAGTGTTTCATATAAACGGTATTTCGCAAAACTCTTGTTGCGATTCCATGAATAACTCTCCTGTAAAAAAATTAAATTATCTAAAATTTTTATTCTATATTTCTTATCTATTGCCAAGATATATTTTGAGAAATTTTATATATAAAAAAGAAATATTGTTTAATTGACGATTTTCCATATTAAATATATGATATGTAAATTAATCAATCAAATCACTCAAAGAATTTAATCTACATTATGTTAAATAAAATCTAAATTATGTTTCAGTATCTAATATACTAATATATTACGCATTAAATTAAATTTTTTGTAAAAAAAATTGTTATTAATGAGACAAGAGTTTATCATGCTTATAAAGTTAGATTTATGAAAAATGTGTCTAAATTTCTAAATGTTAATTAAGCTGGTATTTAAAAAAAAGGGCTTAAAAATAGATATATTTATAATACTATTAAATTTTGTTTATTTTTTAAACAAAGATGTGTGCATTAATTAGATACAAAGAAGTTTGTTAATAATTGAAGCACGAGTACCTATCTGTTTTTAGGTTGCATTTTAATATAACTACCAAAAATTTTTGATTTATGTATTAGCCCAGTAAAATGACTCAAAATTTGTCGATCTTGAGGAAATAATACTGACTGGGCTGAAACTTTGTAAAAAGGTTTGTTTTAGGGTACTATTCAACATATTAAAAGTCCCCACGTGTAGACGCTAAGTTGCGGGCAGGGGAGGGTCCAAAAGGTCCAGAAGGTAAAAAAAAAACCAGTTTTTCGCAAATAACTCGGAAAATATCAATTTTACGGAAATTTATGTAGATATAAAAATTACAAAATTCCACACAATTTCCGCAAAAAATTCTATCTCTGCTCCATTTGGTCGTACAGACTTGAATAAAAAATGAAATTGTGTGGAATTTTGTAAGCTACAATTTTTATATCTACATAAATTTCTGTAACGTCGATATTTTCCGAGTTATTTGCGAAAAACTGATTTTTGGGACTTTTTGGACCCTCCTCTCCCCGCAACGTAGCATCTACACGTGGGGACTTTTAATATGTTGAATAGTACCCTAAAACAAGCCTGTTTACAAAGTTTCAGTCCAGTCAGTATTATTTCCTCAGGATTTTGTCATTTTACTGGGCTATATGTGCCATGTGCATTTACGATTTGGGTCTTCCGACCTGTGTTGCAAACGACACGATATACTGACGATGTGTAATTAGTAAGATTGAATAACTCGAAGATATCTTCCGCCGATTACAATTGTACATGTCAGCGAAATCTTTCGAAAAATGCCTATATCAGTATTATTGTTGATTCATACTGAATGTAAAGAATAGCAATCATAGTAATGATACATTCTTGAATGAATTTGTAGAAACGATTATTCCTTAACAAGAATAAGATTCAAATAAAAATTGATAGTAATTTTGGGATTTTTAACATCAAATATTTTAAACACTTAAAAGTTAAAGTAAAATGTCTGTAAAAAGAATATTGTTTTTAAATTAACAACAGGACAGAAATTTAATGCATGCTCAAAATTAAGTTTACAAAAAATATTCAAGTTTTTAAATGTTAAATATAAGCAGGTACTTAAATAAATCACCTAAATAAAGTAATTTTATCGTTAAGGAAAAATCGATTTAGGATTTATGGAAAAATGTACTTCTACTATTAATATTTTATGGAACACTCTGTATATTTATAAATCCCGTGCAGAATTTTTTTTACTTTAATTTATGGACACATATCGGCGCAATTACGACAAAGTAATTTCACGTCCTCGACTCCGAGAAATAAAATGTAAATGGGGAATAGATGGCGTGTAAGTTAAGATTGAATAGTGTATAAAAATATCTAGCGTATTTCGTGACATAGATAGGAATTATATTTTTCTCTGGATGTTAAGAGGTAATTGTTATCGTAGATACAATTACGTTCTTAATCATTGTCCAAATCGTTTATTTTCGTCTTCCAACGAGATGCAGAATTGATTGACGTTGAAGGGTGACCATTTTTGTGGCCATTGGTTCCGCTCAACGAGATAAAATTTAATTCTGATCCTGTTGAGACATTTTTAAGTAATCATGATCCGAAACATTTTACTTCACACGTTTAATTTCTACTAATTGTTATATATTTTTTCTAATATAATAACGCGATATTACAATAATAGTGGTATTGCAGATAATAAATTTCTTGTTGAGGAATTATAACTTACTAATTTCCATCACGCAGTATGCGGAATTTATGTTGTCATGTACCTCTATGTTTGTTGCATATCTTGTTATAAAATAATAAATTGCTTCAGGCTCTAATATTTCTATAGCCCATAATGTTTTATTCATGTCCTTTCTTTAATTATTTCATAAATATACAAATGCGAAAATTTAGCATAAATAACTATATGTGTACTATATTGAT
Source organism: Temnothorax ravouxi (assembly GCA_030770255.1). Classification (NCBI taxonomy): domain Eukaryota; kingdom Metazoa; phylum Arthropoda; class Insecta; order Hymenoptera; family Formicidae; genus Temnothorax; species Temnothorax ravouxi. The sequence goes on along the minus strand of JASTWP010000363.1, from coordinate 31,123 downwards.
TGGGAGTCGTACATTTTTATTTCCATTCGATGTTATGTAAGTTTTTCTGGATCCGGCATGAATTGAGTGAGAAACTTAGAGAAATTTCAATAAAAATATTGCAAATTCTGATTGTAATTAGCATAAATAATAATCAATAAATGGCTGTCATGAATGATTTTGTGACATTTTAAGTACCCATTTACGTTCATTTAATGCATATAAATTTGCTAACAAATAATTATATTAATTTAAAATGGCAAAAATCTTATCGTTAATGTGTATTATTGAAATAATGAACAATTTGTTTATTTAAAAATTATTACATATTTAAGAAGAGTTTGAAATTAAGTAAAATGTCTAAAATTATATCGAGTTATGCTAACATTGTGACCAAAATATATATGCTACTCATCAAAAAAGTTTGGAAGTGATAAAGATCATACAAATATAATAGAAGCAACCTTCTTTTACGTGTTAATGCCTGCCACAATTTTCTGTAAACCGTACCTATATCTTGTTTTGTAGTAACCAAAATATGAATATGCAGCAACGTGGTCATCTTGCTTTGGTACTGACAATGAGTAAAGCTCAGGGTAACAAATATATGTGTAATAGATACAAATTTGATACTTTTAATACAGGTCTCATCGTCTTCTCTGTTACCGTTCACGGATTTGCGGCATCAAATTCACATATAAATTTTTAACAGAGGATATGAAAAGTACACGAAAGATTTAATTAGTATAAGGATAAGGCGAATGTTATGACACTTCCACTGCGCTTTTTTCAAATATGTACGGATATTAACTTGTGCTAGAATTGTGACAGACTATACTAACTATGCAGACTGAACAGACTGTGTCCGATTGCCACGTCTTAATTATGGGCCAACCTTATCTTGATTGTTTATATGCTTTTTATTTTAAAATTTTTTTATAAATAAAAATTGCATTTATTATTTGAAATAATAGGGGAGACCGGGGCTAACTCGACATCGGGGCAAACTTGAACTAGACTTTTTGCTAATTTAAATCTATCGTAGAAACTTGCCATTCTTACTGTAAATGCGTCTTTATGCCAGTATTATCAACGGGATTTGATGACATTCTGAGTTATGGTGTAATTTTTAGCGCGACATAACCGTTTTTGATGGTGAAAAGTAATTTTTCTGATCTCTCGAAAATTTCTACTCTTTCATCGAGCTTTACTCTTGCAAACCTATATGTAAGTGATTTTCAGGGAAATTTGATGCTTTATATGAATCCGATAATTTTCATGTTTTTGAAGTGACAAAAGTGAAAAACGACGTCCGGGGCAAAGTCAACACCACGCCGTTTTGTCGGCTCCCAGTAAGGACGTTCTCTCGTTCTTATACTAGAAAAAATCGATTTTCTTAGGATTTTCTTGAAACTGTGAATATACGTTAATTTAGGTGTGCTTTATGCGTGGTATAAATTTCAGTACCTCTTCCGGTATAAAAAATAAAGATACTGATCCTCAAAGTTTCAACTTTTACTAATGAAAAGGTTTTTCAGGCCAAACGGTAAGAGATACGAGGTTAGCCAAGAGGACCAAAGTTGCTCCGAGTTCTATAAGGAAAAAAAGCCAAAACTAAAAAAAATTAAATTTAAAAATTCTTTTTTAAACTTTGAGGCTCAGTATCTTTATTTTTTATACCGGAAGAAGTACTGAAATTTATACCACGCATAAAGCACACCTAAATTAACGTATATTCACAGTTTCAAGAAAATCCTAAGAAAATCGATTTTCTGTAGTATAAAAACGAGAGAACGTCCTTAACAAACGATGTACATTTGTCATGCAGCCGTCTTATGGTTTATGACAAATGTACGTGCACGTCCAATCGCGAGTTTACCTGCATTAATTGTTTTTCAGACATGAGTTTAGATGAAGATAATTGAAAGTTCAACAATTTTTGTTCTCATTATTTCAAATAATTGTTCTAGCTACTTTATTCCGAATTTTTGTATTTTTTAAATACACAATAAACAATGTATTTTCATTTTCAGACAGTAAAAAATAAGTTCCAGATCAAATTGTGTCGATCAGACAAAGTGTTGAGTTTGCCCCGGCGGGGTGTCGAGTTTGCCTCGGCATTTTTCAATTAGAAAATTTGTCTTTGCATCACTTTTTGCTTCCTTATAGAAGAAGCTTTGTTTTCGTGAATTTCGTATATGAACCTTTGATTGCGTATAAAGTTGGGTCTAGTCGGCCAAATTTAAATGAATTATATATGAAATAGAGGTAGAAGAAACCAAAGAAAAGATTGTTTTTTGAGTTTTTGATGCCAATATGTTCAGAGTGTTCTAAAATGTCGAAATATCGCATTAAAATCGCATGTCCGTGTGTGTGTGTGTGTGTGTGTGTGTGTGTGTGTGTGTGTATGTGCAGATTTGATGTCCGTGGTTGCTCTAACTTCGGCAAATATTGAGATATCGGGCTGTTTTTTTTTTTTAATCGATAGAGTATCGTTCAAGGGAGGTTGGTATTGATTTTTGCGATGATCGGTAAAAGAGTACTTTTTTAAAAAAACTTTTAATTTTTTTAGAAATGTCCGTGGTTGCTATAACTTTTGCAAATTTTGAAATATTGGGTTACTTCTAATTTTATTATATTCTTCAGTCTTTTCTACCCCTATTTCATATATAATTCGTTAAGATTTGATTGATTAGTTCTGGAGTTATAAAAATTTCGGTAAACTTGGTTATTTTTTTTTTTAACAAAAATTGGAAACTTTTTTATTATTAACTTCAAAAGATTGAAGTTCTATTATATTCTTTAAAAGATTGAAGAATATAATAGAATTAATAAAAATTGTTAATAATAAAAGGGTTACCGATTTTTGTTTAAAAACAGCAACATTTACCAAAATTTCTATAACTCAAGAACTGATTAACCAAATTTTAAAGAATTATATATGAAATAGGAGTAGAAAAAACTGAAAAATATAATAGAATTAATAAAAATTGCTAATAATAAAGGGGTTACTGATTTTTATCTAAAAAAAATCTATATATGATTACCCTAATTTCCGCAAATTTTGAGATATCGAGTTTAATTTTTTTTTATGAATAGAATAGAGTCTCCAATCGTAGGTGACAAGGAAATCTATTGTCGTGATTTTATAAACGTCGGTTAACTTTAAACTTTAGTTTACTCACTATTCGTACTATTTCTTTCTAAGGAGAACAGTTAGAACATCTCAAGTCTCAATAAATGAGACATCAAAAAATGATGTTTTAGAATAATAAAAAAAAGTGTGCAAGTAGAAACTTGCACATTGCTTTCTCATAGCTCATAAGTGTGCAAGTAGAAACTTGCACATTGCTTCCTTATAGTTTTTTATGCAAATTATTTTTAGTCGTGCAAGTAGAAACCTGCACATTATATTTTTTAGCAATGTGCAGGTTTCTACTTGCACCTCTTTCTACTTGTCCTTTCCTGACGGCAAAACAAAGCGACGTACAGCCAAACTTTCTAAATCAATTTTGTACCTGAAGGAACACTCTTTAAATATATACCACTGAATTTTCCTAAAAATTTTAATTAAATATTAAAAATTGCCTTTGAAAAAATAGTGTCGAGTTAGCCCTGGTCTCCCCTATATTATACACTTGCAAAAAATTTTATTCTAACTAATAATACATCGCTTAACTTTATTTACTCAAAATAGTACAAAATTTCGAGAAGCTCAAAAATTTACTTTGATACTACTAAGGCCCGGTTCCACAATTCACGGTTAACTAGAGTTAACTGAAGTTTAACTCGCTGAACTCGGTTTAGCGCATTTGTGGCGTTTCACAACTGCCTTAAACCTTCGTTAACGTTTACTTGCCTCGGTTAAAGATAAACCTCCGATTTTGGGCGTTCAACCAATTTAACCGAGGTTTACGACCGTGAGGAGTGAGAAGACCGTGGCGCCACTGGAATTGATTTGACAGTTTCGCACATTTCGCAATTATGAGGTTATGTATTGTCGACATTGTCGTGTGCGGTGTGCTTCGTGTGTTGAATTGAGGAAAGGAGTATTGCATTTTACGCAATATATTCTCCCAAGATTCATTGAAATCTCAAAGTTTATATACAATATGGCTTTTGCACATGTATTATCGTCATCAGATGATGAAGGTTTTGCTGATATGGTTAATCGAAGACCAAATAATGTTAGAAGACAACCTGCTTATTTTTACGAGTTTGACGATGTTGATTTTCACGCTCGATTCCGATTATCGAAAGAATGCGTTACTGAAGTGTTAGAAGCTATCGAACCCGAAATTTCACATCCGACCGAACGGTGAGTATACGCAGCATTACAAAACGGCATTATAACTGAAAGTGTTTGTTATTGACGAAACTGTCATTCAAGAATAGTAATTATTGATTGTTATTAATAATAAAGATATAGACAGTAATAAACACAACCACAGTAACGCAAAGAAATTAGTTTTTACTGTTGAGAAGTTCAAATTCATGTTGCTTACATATATTCAAAGGACAAAGTGTTTAGTAGTTTAACATTTTTTATATTGTACGTAACTAATTTATGACTGCCATTTATTTATCAGGAACAATGCTATTTCTTCCATGAACCAGCTCCTTTTAACATTGAGATTCTATGCTACTGGTAGCCACTTAATATCAGCAGGTGATTTTTCTGGAGTGAGCAAAACGAGTGCACACAGAGTTGTCCACCGCGTAACGAATGCTATTGCTCGTCTTCGGCCAAGGTTTATTAAATTTCCTACTCTTGCGGATGAAATAAAAACCGAGCAAATAAAGTTCTTTGACATTGCACGATTTCCGAGAGTTGTGGGCTGCATAGATTGCACTCATATAAAAATCCAGTCATTTGGTAATTAATGTTTAAACTGTGTATATTATTAATATTTGAGATCATACAAATTTTTTTGCTGTTATAGAAGTGTCAATAATTATTGTAAATATTTTCAGGTGGAAATGATGCAGAATACTTCAGAAATCGAAAAGGTTACTTTTCGATTAATGTCCAAGCAATTTGTAACGCTAACTTGCAAATAACGGACCTTGTAGCTCGTTGGCAAGGATCGGTGCATGACACCACAATTTTCAACAATTCCAGGATACGTGCTCTATTTGAGGCTGGAATATTTGGAGATGCATTGCTCTTAGGTGATGGTGGTTATCCTGTTCGGTCCTATTTAATGACGCCTCTACGCAATACAGGAACTCGTGCGCAGGAACTTTATAACGAGTCGCTTATTAGAACACGCAATACCATTGAACGCGTGTTTGGAATATGGAAAAGACGGTTTCCAATTTTGGCACTGGGTTCTCGATTTTCTAAAGTCGAAAGAGTATTACCAGTCATTGTAGCAACTGCCATATTACATAACATTGCCCGGCGTGCTGGAGATCCATTACCACCAGATGATCCCGCGTTACAGTTGCCGTGGGAAGAAATTTTGGAACAGGGAAATGTACCGCTTATGAATGATGCACCTGGTAATGATCATATGCAGAACATACTAATCAACGATTATTTCCACAGGTGAGAATAAAAAGTAGACAAATTATTTATGTACGTACTATTCTTATATGTAGTAATATTTAAATAAGGTATTTTTCAGCCTGCTGTAAAATAAATAATCCTTACTTTGGAAAAAGTTGAAGAATATACTAGAATATTATGAATTTAGCAGTGCATCTTAAAATTTGTACATAATTTGTCAAAAAAAATGGGACATTAATTTTTTAAATATGAAATGTAAAAGTGTTCGCTTCTTAATACGTGGACTCACGGTAGTCATACACAAAATCATGTTCATTATATTATTTATACTTGCATTTTTATTTTATTTTAATAAACGTTTACCTTAATATATCCTCTGATACTTTCTGTAGAAGTCGTAGCCTGGAAGTGAATTGTCAGACTCGCGCTGCATTATCAAGCTATCCAAAGTATCGAATACATGACTATCACTCATTATAATGCAACAAGCCTTTCAGTTCACATCCAGACAACATTCCAAGCATATTTATGTACATATACATATATACAATAAGAATTACTGTAAGGTTATCATTCTATCAATAAAAATTCAAGAAAGAAAAAATAATACAGTTTTATTTCTCATATGACAACATTCTAAGCATATTTATTTACATGTACAATAAGAATTACTGTAAGGCTATCATTTTATCAATAAAAAAATCAAGAGAGAAAAACTAATACAGTTTTATTTCTCATATGATTGAAGTTGCTTTTTTAGAATTTTAACTTCAAGTTGTTCTTTTTCCAGTTGCACATTTAAAATTTTAACTTCAAGTTGTTCTTTTTCCAGTTGCACATTTAAAATTTGTATTTCTATTTCAGATTTTGCACTCAGATCCTTCTTCATTAACTCGACTAGTTCGGCTTTAGATTGAGCTACATCATAAAAACATTGATTGCGTTTTACAGCGCTTATTACAGGCCTTACAGGCATTCTCGTGTGTCTTCCCCGCTTTACAATTTTCTTTTTTACGATCGAACTAGCAGGGTTTGTTGCATTTCGATTTTCCTTCGATAATGTTCTTACAGCTGCCTCTATTTCAGCATCGGAATAAGGAAGGTCATCCAAATCTCGAGCTGCTTCATTATCGTCGCATACCGGAACTTGTAATTCAGTACTCTTGTTCGATTTCAGCATTTCCGGGGTCCAATTAGCCCAAACCGTTGCTACACCTGCTTCATCGAGTGCCTGTGGTTAATAAACACATTGTAATTAGTATTATTTTTGTTTAGTAATATATTTGGAACATCACGAATGCCATTCTGAAAATATTGATCAACAATCATAGACGTCGGTAAGGCAATATACCTTTTTTTTAAGAAGAAAGCTGTGTTTGGTCAAAACGCACTGAATATCGGCCTACTGGCACCAACAAGCATTATCGGTAAGCGAGTACGTAGAATAGCATCCAAGATAAGAATATCGAAACAATTTTTAATGTACATACTTCAACGTCAAAAATGTCATCATTGTCGTTTGTATCCTGATCCACATTTACGTCATCTACGCCTATAAAAATAAGTTTACGATTATTCCAGATGCTAAGGCACTTAATTATACAATGTATACAATCTATGTATAATTATCTCAAAGCATATAAAATATATACCTGGTACATGATCGCTGTCGAATGGATTTTTTAAACCATCAACCGATGGTTGAATAACGCCTTTGACTCTTTCGGCTATCGGGTCATCAGGTATAGTCATCTTTCCGCCGCCTACACGTCAATTATTTATTAATAATTATATACAATACGCTTATACATATACAATATGCTCATATATATGCTTATATACAATACCTGTTGCGAAAACTTCTTTACGTACTTCCGCAAAATGTTTCCGAGTCCTTTTTTTCAAATTGTCCCAGCAACTTTTTAGCGACATCACATTTCGGTTTGCTAGTATGCATCTGCTATTAAACTCACGGCTTATGTCTAACCAGCACTTCTCTTTTTCTTTGAGAGTTACAGCGTCGGTTTGCTTGTTTTCAATTACGTGTTTCTTACTTTCGATAATTTCTATTAATGTTATTTTTTCATCTGTAGAAAAATTCGGTAGCCGCTTTTTCGAATTGTCCTTCACGGACAATCCTTTTTTACTTGACATCTCACACACAATCACTTCTATTATTTCTATTAATCTTTACTAGTTTACTGTAGAAAAAGTAATCAACTATCGAACAGCTGATCTTTGATCTCTTTACCGGCACGCTTAACCTCTTCTTTGCAAAATTTCAGCTAACCAATCACAGTTCACGTTCTGGGAGAAAGAAGCGTATGTTCTGAGTTTCAGTTAATGGGGTATAGGTTTACGTAACCTACGATTAAAAATGAGTTGTGGAACGCGATACAGGTTTAACGTCAGCGTCAACTTTAACGACCGTTCAGCTAAACTTGGGTTTAACTGAAAGTTGTGGAACCGGGCCTAAATCAGTTTTTTATCAAGAGACACGGTAGTGTCTCGCGCCAAGTATACGCGGAGCGAGACCGCACCGTGACTCTTTTACGCGACGCGACGGATTGCGAGTACCCGAGATGTTGAGATCTCGATAACGAGTGAACGGATCAAGTTCTAAGTAGGCTTGATCGATAGTTGGGGTGAAAATAAAGGGGGTATCTCCTATATAATTTTCCGCTACGTGCCCTACGAGCGGAGATATTGCGACACAAAGTCCAAATGTGAAAATTTATTTTTAAGATACTATACTTCTTCTTCTTCCACGTCGACCGTCTCTCATGCAATATATATATATATATATCACGTGATCAGAGAAAATGTCCCTTTCACTTTTTCGACACTGGCGGCGCAGGTATCGCCAGTTTCGATATCGCGCTTGTATTTCGAACGATCTAGTAGGTAAATTATTAAAGGTCGATAAACTTATCGGTCAGAAGGAAGATTTCTACTTAGCTAAATTAAGTATATATATAATACATATTGATTCTTATGAATCAAGCTTGAATTCGATGTTTAGGTAGGTACAGATAGTGCGCTTCATAGTTTTCGGTGTCCAGGTGTAATAATACGTTGAATTCGATGTCTACGTGTTCCAGGTTGCCGATGACGAGGTCCATATAGTGCGCTCCGTAGTTTTCCGTGTCTACGTGTATTAATACCTTGAATTCGATGTCCACGTGTCCCAGGTTGCCGATGACGGGATCCAGATAGTGCGCTTCATAGTTTTCGGTGTCCAGGTGTAATCGTACGTTGAATTCGATGTCTAGGTGTCCCAGGTTGCCGATGACGAGGTCCACATAGTGCGCTCCGTAGTTTTCGGTGTCTACGTGTATTAATACCTTGAATTCGATGTCCACGTGTCCGAGGTTGCCGATGACGGAATCCACATAGTGCGCTCCGTAGTTTTCGGTGTCTACGTGTATTAATACCTTGAAATTGATGTCTAGGTGTCCCAGGTTGCTGATGACGAGATCCAGATAACGCGCTCCATAGTTTTCGGTGTCCAGGTGTAATAATACCTCGAATTCGATGTCTACGTGTTCCAGGTTGCCGATGACGAAGTCCACATAGTGCGCTTCGTAGTTTTTGGTGACTAGGTGTATTAATAACTTTAAATCCGAATGTAGGACACGTAGATATTGAATTTGAGGTATTATTACACGTAGACACCAAAAACTACGGAGCGCACTATGTGGATCTCGTCATCGGCAACGTGGGACACCTAGACATCGAATTCAACGTATTATTACACCTGGACACCGAAAACTATGGAGCGCACTATTTGTAACCCGTTATCGGCAACCTGGGATACCTAGACATCGAATTCAAGCTTGATTCATAAGAATCGACTTAAAAATTCCCTAGCGGCAGAACTAAAATTATGTCATGACATAATAAAAATTCGTTGAATTAAAATTATGTTTAGACATAATAAGAACTGGACGAATTAAAATTATGTCTAGACATAATAAAAATTGGATGAATTGAAATTATGTCTGACATAAAAATAATTCCGCATTTTTATTATGTGTATAATAATTTTAATTCATACAATTATTATTATGTGTACACATAATTTGTTTTCGAATGAACGTAAAACGTATTTGTTACAATATCTATCCGTTATTGAAAATCGATATGCGCGACAAAAGCTTTTGTATATCAATAATTATGTTATTATTTATTATATATATTTCTATCCATATATTTTCAGTATTATTAGAAAAATTATTAGCATTTAGGATACGAATCTTTTTCCGTTAGTTTGTAAGTTTCATGATTAAAAAGATCATGTCGTATTATTAACATATACCTAAGATTTATAGAATCGTTATTAATTTTATTATATATCTCAATTGCGCGAATCTTAAATATGTTTTGTAAAAATTATGCATAATATTCCTGTGCAAGGATACTTGTTTAATTATTTTTTTCTATTGCATTTAAGTATAGAAAAATATACAATTTCTATGTGTTTGTGCACTTTATATTTAATGAGCAGGCAATTAAATATATAATATGATTTAGTTTGCACTACGTTTACATAACACTGTTAATCGGGTTTTATAACATCGGTAGTTGTCAGGAAGACCAATCGTAATCATTCTTCAGAAGAATGGAATAGTTGTGATTGACTGGCCTAAGAACTACCGATGTTATAAAACCCGATCAACAGTGCCATGTAAACGTAGTCTATGTCTCTTTATTGACTGACATAGTTATATACTTTTAAATCTTTTTCTTTTTTAAAATTCAATCAATTGAATAGCAAGAACTACGTTATCATATTATATACTTTTGGTACGTAGTGTGCAAATGTATTTTGAAATGAAGATTATATATTTTCTACTGAATTATTTACACACACGTGCAGTTTCAGAGAATCATTTTTCGCCAACTCAAATATGTTCCTACTCAACTGTCAAAATATGAAAGATAATTTTATCTAGATGTGACATTCGCTCGAATTCCCGAAATAATTTTCAAGGATGTGAGTACGAATATATATATCGTACTATTTAATATTTATAATTAATAGAAAATTATAAACGATGCGTTATCAAATAGAATTAATTTGTCATTAGTTGAAGGAAATAAAAGAATAAACAAATCAGGTAAGTTTCAGACACGTGTTACAGGTGTCCATCTGTAATTATCAAAAACATCGATACCTGTAGATATCGGTACATATACAATTGCGAACAACATTCAGTAAGACACGCGAATAAAAATAAAAAAAAAATTTTACAGTTAACGACTTATTAACATTAATCATGCTATATTGCGATTATGTTTTATGTTGAAATTGAAAAATATATACAAGGTGTACAACTAAAAGGGTTACAGATTATTATTTTTAAAAAACTAAGCAAAATATTAAATTGTTGTTTTCTTTAGAAATAATAGTCCGTAACACTTTCAGCTTCATACCTTGTATATACTGTTTATAAGATTATAAGCTATATTGTTTATAAGATTAATATGCGTAACACACTACAAAAAGGCGTGATATCCTACAAAATTACCTTTTAAAAAAAAAGGTAAAAAAAGCGCCAAGTACACGCATAGTAGTGTATATGTATTATGTTGTTACCCTGTTATGTTGTTACCTCGAAAAAAACATAGTGGTAGTATTATACCTCCAAATAGCTTTACCCTGTACATACTGTTTATAAAATGCGTAATACTACAAAAAGGCGTGATATCCGTACAAAATTACCTTTTTAAAAAAAAAGGTTAAAAAAAGCGCCAAGTACACGCATAGTAGTGTATATGTTGTTACCTCAAAAAAAAAGAAAGTTGTAGTATTATACGTCGAAAAAATATAAGTAACAAGTGGTAGACATAATCTTTATATCTCGAAAAATCTCGAAAAAATCTAAGCAGTAGTATCTTTATTTCCGAAAAATTATATCCCAAATCCCAAGTGATACACATCACAAAATTATGTTACCTTATCAAAAAGAAGAGTCGCGCTTCAAGTGATCTATTACAATTACAAAAAAGAAATGATATCTCTTTAAATTACAGCGCCAATTACAGAGAGAACATATATATTGCCTCAAAAAATAAATGTTGCACTACTTTGAAAAATCTTTACATTGTGTCAATTAAAAAAGAATGTATGATAACAATTTTATAAGATTAAAAAATTTTATTTAAATTCACAAGGGAATACAAGATGTTTAAATACAAAGTTTACATGTGTATTTTTTAGTGGTCACAAAGAATTACAGAGGTAACAGTACAAAATAAAAATATTTTATTAAAATATCCAACGTGGGAATACAATTTGTATTTAAATACAAAGTTTATATATGTATTTTTTAATAGAATAAAGGATTTAATCACAAAGAATTACAGAGGTAACAGTACAAAATAAAAATATTTTATTAAAATACATAAATTTTTCTTGTAAAAATACTTGGCGCTGCTAGACCTCGAAATTTTAAATAAATAAGGACAACAATAAATAAAAATAATTCAGAGAAGAATGCGACGAGAGTAACAAAATGATTATCAGCGTGCTGTGTATGTGCGAGCGAGTGATATGGGTGTAAGTGACGACGGCGAATAATGCGGCTTATAATTAAGTATAGGATAAGTTTATTTATTTATTTAAAATTTCGAGGTCTAGCAGCGCCAAGTATTTTTACAAGGAAAATTTATGTATTTTAATAAAATATTTTAATTTTGTACTGTTACCTCTGTAATTCTTTGTGATTAGATAGATTAAATCTGTTATCGTTAGAAAGTAAGAGACTAACCTTTGACCTTACATTTATTTTCAAGCTACTCAATCACTCTACTGATTTTCCGGATTTGTTGGAACGTATCTATTTTAACATCTCGACTAGAGAATTAAGACAGTACTCCATCTTCCACCTCGGGTATCACCGTACTTTGTATAGCGCAAATTCTTGTGTAAATAGGCTAATAATATCTGCAAGTAATTTCTCCAATAGGGTTGACTTTTTTGGTGGCTCTGTATCAAATTTTAAACAAAAACTTTCTCGTCTACTCTTGTAACCTGAAATGTTCTCCATATTATGTTGTAAATTTTTAATTTTATTTTATTGTTCTTGTTTTTTTTTCTTTTTGTACGCTAAAGAGTTTATTACCCGTTAATAAAGTTTATTATTATTATTATTATTATTATTATTATTATTATTATCATCAAAAATGTTATAAGTATATAGTTAATAATTTAAATTGGTTAAATTAGTATTGTTAATCTTTCTGCAAAAACATGGATAACTACAAATATAATTTTAATCTAATATTAGTCAATACAAAAACAAGAAATACGCTCTGCAGAAAAAAAATAAGAGCAAAACGCCATTATTCAAGCGAGAGATATAAAATACAAAAAAATAACTTTAATACAAAGATACATATAAACACAATTACAAATATTTCGGTCTTAAGTTTTAGACCTTCTTCAGTATAACAATTAAAATTTGGTTATGATATTGAAACGGGTCGTCAATAACGCAATATAAAATAGAAATGTAGACGTATTTGAAGCGACAGGATTATATCGCGTACGCTTCGCTCGAACAGCAGAGCTTTTCGCAAGGAAAAGAACAACTTAGTATATGAGAACTTTAATTAAGATTAAGATTACACACGTCGTGACGCTAAAGAACTTAAAAGAACGAAAGTAATATAATTGAACGGTTACAAGCTATTATATTGCACGAGGCAAACGAGACGTGTGATGAGTGACTGACTGAAAAAAACAGTACGCGCGCTGTAGCGCGCGTACTGTTTTTTCCTAGTAAAGGCGTGGATCGGCTATCCGTCGCGCAATGGGCCACTTTTCACGCACTTTGTAATATAAAATAGGGTGTGTAACACGTGCGGGTTGAGAATTGGACACTCGTGCACCCGTGATTGCACTCGCCTTCGGCTTGTGCGTCCATTCTGCACTCGTATCCAATTCTCAACTTCCCGCACTTGTTACACAAATAACTATTATAGCACAGAATATGTTTCAAAAAATGAAACTTATTTTAATTATTACTTTATGTCTACCGGACCTTGCTATTTTAAACCGTCTTGTGTAAGCACTACGCGTAATTTAGAATAATTTTAAAATTAATGATGGAATAAAGAAAGATATAGAACTGTACGATATAGTAGCTAGGTAAATTTAAATTACGAATCCATATTTATATGTAGCACAATAAATAAATCATACTTCTTTCTTCGACTTTCGTAAGCAGGTTTTTAAACGCCTTAAGGCGATTTCTGTATCACATTTTCGAACATTCTGTAATACAGGACGGTTATAATAAAATTACCGAAACGGTTAAAAAGCAAGGAGTTGTGGGATTATTTCGATCGATTAGAATTTAACATTTACTAGTAAAGTGCAGAGAATATCAAAAAGAAATTCGAATATCTCGGGAAGGTAACATGAGAAGAATATTAAGGACACACTTAAGTAGACATGGAATGTTTCCCGATAAAGACCGCACACTACCTGAAAAGCTACGGCAATATTACTCGGACTTACCAGAACATAAGGCAAAATGTAATGAATGCGGTACAGTAATATCATATGTAAAGAATTATGTCTATTTAAAACGACATTTGAATAGAAAACATGACACAATAATCCAGAGTCTTTATGAGTACGTACACATTCAAGAAGTTATTAAAATACTAAAACTTATAAAGTAAATGTTATGATAAAACAACCAATAACTAACAAAAATTGAATAATTTAAAGGAAGTTTATATAACAGTCATTTGTAATTTCAATCATAAATGTGCTTATGAATACATAATAATTAGAATCTTTTAATTATTTTGCATATATATTATAATTTAAAAAAAAATTTAATTTGCTCATATTTACGTTTCTTTATGCACCATGGACACATACAGTTGATGTGTTTAAATATACCGAAAACTATCTTTTTGTTTCGGGGGAAGGAATTAAATTATATTTTACTTATATAGATATATTATTAATTTGACAGTTGTTTTTTATAGCTGTAAACATAGCTCATTTCGTTTTTGGTTGTGCATAAGTTGTATCCAGATATGTAGTTATTTATTAAATAACAAAATTAAAAAAAAATTTTTACAAGTGGTATATTTTACAAGTCAGTTACAAACGGCTTTATAAGATCCACTTATAGTCCAGTCAATGTAGGAAAACGGAAAACACTTGGAAATTTCTCCTCGAAGAGTAAACTTTTTTGGAAAGTGTTCTTTTGGGTTTCATAAAACATGTCCCAAAAGTTTACCAACGTAAACCCTGTGCTAAATGTTTTATTTAACAAAAAAGACCGAAAAAATTGGTTTTTTGAGTATAACTAAAAAAACATTAATTTTATGAAAAAATAAACCATGCCAATCGAAAGAGGAGAAAATTTTACTAAAGAAACATATCTAAAGTTTTCTTAATATTAATATGTGTAGGAGTAAAATAATTTTTTAATCAACGCTTCAAAGTGCATCGATGCCGCCCCGTGTGAAGCCGCCTGCAGAGTACGCGGGCGCACGCGCACCTTTTAAAAAGGGTTGTAACTTTTGATTGGGTCGATAGAATCAAATTTTTCAAAAAAGCATTCAAAAGTAGACGTAATTTACTAATCTATATCTATAAAGGAAGATGTCCTGACTGACTGACTGACTGACTGACTCATCAACGCCCAGCCCAAACCCCTGAACCGAATTTTTGTCAAAAGTATATGAAATAGGGGTAGAATTTTCCGGGGAGTGCCACTATGTGTATAGTTTTTCGTTACCGATTTTCTGGAAACCGGTTTTTCTAATTCTTTCAAATTTTTCGGGAAATAATTCATCAAATCTCAAAGAATTATAGATCAAACAGGGGTAGAAATTTCCGGGGAGTGCTATAAAGTGTATAATTTTTCGTTACCGAAGTTTTTGGACGCCGGTATCGAAATTTTTTTCAATTTTTCGGGAGTTTATTGACCGAATCTTAAAGAATTGTATATGAAGTAGAGGTAGAATTTTCTGGGGAGCGCCATGATGTGTACAGTTTTTGTTACCGATCTTTTCGGAAACCGGTTTTTTTTAATTTTTCAAATTTTTTGGAAAATAATTGAATCTCAAAAAATTGTACAAGAAGGAGTAGAATTTCCCGGGGAGTGTTATAAAGTGTACTATTTTTTGTTACCGATCTTTTTGGAAACCGGTTCCGAATAATCGAATCTCAAAGAATTGTACATAAAGCAAGGTTTAAATTTCCGAGGAGTGCTATAAAAAGTATAATCATTTTTTGTTACCGATCTTTTTGAAAACCGGTATCAGAAGTTTGACGAATTTTAAAGAATTGTATATAAAACAGGGGTAAAATTTCCCAAGGAGTGCTATAAAACTGTATAGTTCTTTGTTACCGATCTTTTTGGAAATCGGTTACGAATTTTTCCAAATTTTTAGGAAATAATTGAGTGAATCTCAAAGAATTGTATATGACGGAATTGAACTTTAGTAGATAAAAAAGTAATATTTTTCAATTTATAGCATTTTAGAGAGAAAGAGAGAGAAGGAAGAGAGAGAGAGAAAGAGAGAGAGGGGGGGGAGAGAAAGAGAGAGAGAGAAAAAGAGGGAGGGAGAGAAAAAGAGAGAAAGAGTGGGGGAGAGAGAGAGAGAGCGAGAGAGAGGAAGGGAGAGAGGGGGAGAGAAAGAGAGAGAGAGGGGTGAGGGAGAGAGAGAGAGGAGGAGAGAGAGGGGGGAGAAAGAGAGGGAGGGGAGAGAAAGAAAGAAAGAGGAAAAGGAAGAGAAAGAGAAAGAGAGAGAGAGGGGGGAAAGAGAGAGGGAAAGAGAGAGAGGAAGAGACTATTTTTGTGTCTTATTACACAATGTCCTCCGGGGCGAAGCCCGGGTAACCAGCTAGTATATATATATTGTGACATGGCAGTTTCGCTGCACCGTTGCAGCGCCTCGCCGCCGTCACAAGGCACGGTTTTCGCGACCTTTTTATGCCCGAGGACGGTCCAACGAATCGATGCGAGATCTCCAGGGGGCCCTATTCTAATCGCGTTGCGTATTATTAATTTCTGTTTTATTTTGTATTATTTACGCGGCGCCTCGCCGAGCCAAAAAAGAACCGGAGTTCCTGAGATAGGAACCGAGGAAAAACGGAGTAGACGACAAGGACGGAAGCGAGAATTGGGCGACGACAAGCAGATTTCGAGAATGCTTGCAGGCCGCGAGCACAGGGGAGCGCGAGAGGACGCGCGCGCGGCGCGTAACGCAGCGACACGGGCGGATCCGTGAATAGGCAGGGGCCCCGGGACGCCGCGGCAATAATCAACTCACCTGCCCTCCTCACACTACGGACCGATGCCGGGGTGGTTAGCCACCATACCCGGGCCGAAAGGAAGGAACACGGAGGCCATCACGTCCCGTCCGCTGCGTCGGGAGGAAACCCGGAAAAATTGCTACGCAAACGAAAGGCCGTTGAGCGCCCTGCGAAAAGCCGTGATTAACGGCCCTGTGCGACGAGACACCGCGAGCCTGCGAGCTCATCCCTTATTGGTCCGCGCGATAACTTCGCGGGGCCGCGTACGCCCGGGGTGGGGTGCGCTATCGATTCCGCCGTCGAGCGAGAATCGAGAATTTCGGGATCATTCGTGGATCGTCCTCGCCAGCCTAGACACGTACGCCTTAAGTCACGATAATTCTGTGCTTCGCACTTCCGTCTCTCGTAATTTGGAGCTGGCCGAAATCTTCTTAGCCATACTCTCGACCCTTGGGACGACGGCAAGAACCCTCAGGAGGGAGACTGGCCTACGGTGAGGTTGCCTCGGTATTATATCATGTAGAGTCACGACACCGCTCCTCGAGTTGCGCTCTCGCTCGGGAATTCTCGCGATAATTAGCGTGTTAGCCGATCAGGCGTAATTAGTGATCGATAACGAGAGCGAAGGGCACCGGAATGGTCTCGTGGCAGTGGGATCGCGACCGAAATCATAGACTCCTGGAGATCGCGGTAGGCGCGTCGATAACGCCGTTCGACATCGCAAGTGCGCCGTTTCTCACCTGTATGAAGTTAGCCCCCCATTTTTTTATTTCAAATATTTTTTTAGTTGTTCTCGGTTGTTCTCTGTTTGTTTTACATTGTTCCACTGTTAATAATCCAAAAAAACCAAAACTACTTACTTACTCTTCACCAGAACTTACTCTTCACCAGAAAAATTTATTTTTCGATTTTCTTCGTTAAAATCTTGTTCCCGGCTTCCCCGCTTTAAAACTATTGTGTTTTCTGCTGGAACAACTCAGAACAAAATTTTAAGACCAGAACAAGAACCTAAAGAGTACTTTACTCTTCACCGAAAAAAATTTATTTTTCGATTTTCTTCGTTAAAAATCTTGTTCCCGGGCTTTCCGCTTTAAAAACTATCGTGTTCTCTACTGGAACAACTCAGAACAAAATTTTTAAGACCAGAACAAGAACCTAAAGGGTACTTTACTCTTCATCAGAAATATTATTTTTTGATTTATTTTTTTCGTTAAAAATCTTGTTCCTGGTCTTAAAAATTTTTAACAAAAATTTTCTTGAAAAATTTTGTTCTGACTTGTTCCAGTAGAGAACACGATAGTTTTTAAAGCGGGAAGCCGGAACAAGAATTTTAACGAAGAAAAATCGAAAAATAAATTTTTCCGGTGAAGAGTAAAGTACCCTTTAGGTTTCTGTTCTGGTCTTAAAAATTTTTGTTCTGAGTTGTTCCAGTAGAGAAACACGATAGTTTAAAGCGGGAAGCCCGGAACAAAATTTTTAACAAAGAAAATCAAAAAATAATATTTCCGATGAAGAGTAAAGTACCCTTTAGGTTCTTGTTCTGGTCTTAAAAATTTTGTTCTGAGTTGTTCCAGTAGAGAACACGATAGTTTTAAAGTGGGAAGCCCGGGAACAAAATTTTTAACAAAGAAAATCGAAAAATAATATTTCCCGATGAAGAGTAAAGTACCCTTTAGGTGCTTGTTCTGGTCTTAAAAATTTTGTTCTGACTTGTTCCAGTAGAGAACACGATAGTTTTAAAGCGGGAAGCCGGGAACAAGAATTTTAACGAAGAAAAAATCGAAAAATAAATTTTTCCGGTGAAAGAGTAAAGTACCCTTTAGGTTTCTGTTCTGGTCTTAAAAATTTTGTTCTGAGTTGTTCCAGTAGAGAACACGATAGTTTTAAAAGCGGGAAAGCCGGAACAAATTTTTAACAAAGAAAATCAAAAATAATATTTCCGATGAAGAGTAAAGTACCCTTTAGGTTTCTTGTTCTGGTCTTAAAAATTTTGTTCTTGAGTTGTTTCAGTAGAGACACGATTAGTTTTAAAGCGGGAAGCCGGGAACAAGATTTTTAACTAAGAAAATCGAAAAATAAATTTTTCCGGTGAAGAGTAAAGTACCCCTTAGGGTTCTTGTTTTGGTCTTAAAAATTTGTTCTGAGTTGTTCTACGCGGTTAAAAATATGTTCTAAATCGACAGTTTTGTAAGTCATTTTTGTTTACGAATAAATGGCCAAAAACCTGGTTATTTTCTAAATTTTTCTTTTTTCAATATCTCTTAAGTTTTTGACCAATCAAACTAATATTCTGGAACAATGTTTAGAACAATTAGAACAATCCAGAACAACCAAGAAATTTGGATTTTTCAAAAAATGAGGGGCTACTTTAAAAACCGTTTTTTTGCTTTTTCACCGTGTTTTTGGTTTTTTTTGGATTATTAACAGTGGAACAATGTAGAACAAACAGAGAACAACCGGGAACAACTAAAAAAATATTTGAAATAAAAAATGGGGGGGCTAACTTCATACAGGTCCGTTTCTCACGTCCTTCGCGTTTACGTCCGCGCGTCTCGTGGTGCGTCGTGTTTCGCCCGGTCGGAACTTAGATTCTGCGAGTGATAACGCTTGCGTGAGAATATTCTGCGTCTCGGTTTAGGTCTCGCGCCCGTTAGTTATTACGTGCGTTAGATTAAGTCCGTACTTTCGCGTTAGTTATAACATTCTTCGTTTCCTCGCAATAGCGCCGAAATTAATTGGCGACAGAATTCTTGTGCGACTCGATGCGTGGCGTTCACGCGTTCCGAGCGTGGCGTCCCGTACTCTCGAGATCTTTCATGCGAGATCCGATGTTCTATTTCACTCTGATTAACTCGCGTTTTCTGTCGATGTTCCATAGTAGTTATAAGTTTCCTTTTAAGGTATTTCTCTAATCTAATCACAGCGCCTTCTGCGCGTTTTCTTTTGTTTCGTTTCAGACGCCCGCGTCATTGAATATTTTGTCGGTCCGATAGACTGAAGTTAAATTGGCATTTATTGTTAATTTTTTTGAATTGCTAAAGAATAAATGTTATTCTTAAATTGTTAATTGTTTGAATTCGTGCCCTGGTAGAAATTTTGACTGGGCGCTTGCATGGCACTGACCAGCGTGCCACACTGCCATTTCAGGAGCTGGCATGGCACGCTGGTAAGCGCCATCCGCGAAACGTCACGTTTTGCCCGCTAGCGCCACAGATCTGACGTGGGTGCTGGCATGGCGCTGGCATGGCGCTAACATGGCAGCGGTATTATATGATATTCACCTACAATAAAAAAAAATTATTTTTTTTTTGAAATTTTATTACTATTTTATAACTAAATTTGTTTCTTAAGATGCAGTCTATGATTATAAATATTTTCTCGTATTTGAAAAAAACACTTACCTTGGTGGGATCGAACTCGGGACCTCTGGATCGTGAGTCAACTGCCTTACGTGGTCGGCTACTTCTTAATTTGATTTAAGTGTTATATATAGTCTACATATGTCATAATCAGCGCAAATATATAATTTTTCAAAAATCATCTTAAGAAACATATTCAGTTTAAAAAGAGTAATAATTATTTAATATTGTTTTTATTTATATATTTTATTTATAAATTATTTATATAAATTTAATTTATTATTTATTATTTATTGCCGAACCAAATTATTTATTTACCATTTATTTATTATTATTTATTATTATTTATTATTATTATTTATTATAATTTATTATTATTATTATTTATTATTATTTATTATTATTTATTATCATTTATTGCCAGATAAATTAGTAGAGCCCTGCCAGCCGAAGGACCCCGGCCGCGGCAGGTGAAAGATAAAACAATCCTGTCTCAATTTTAACGTACCATGCGTTAATAATTTCTAAAACAATTAAGAAGTTGATCTAGAAGCCAAAGAGAAGAATCTCGACAGCACCTAATGTGGCGCAAGTGTGGATCGCATTAGAAACTCAGTCAAATCCAGACCTGCGCCCGTTCAATTTTATGTAAATGCCATATTAGGCGCGAACATGGCCCTGATATGGCTCTTTCTAGTTTTTAGGATAAGGCTGTGGCGTGGCAAACTTGCATGGCGCTGACAAGTGTCGTGGCGCTGGCAAGGCAATTTCTACCAGGGTGGTGTTCTTTTTTTTTGCTGTCACCCCACGAATATCGCACTGCCCTTCCTCAACCCCGCCCTAGGATTCGGTCGAGCTAGCCGATTCCTCGCACATCCGCACGTTTCGTTTTGCGTCTCGTTTTGGTTTTCTTTAACGATTTCGCGGACGCGCATTTACGCGTCTGGCGCCCAACGGTAAAATCGTTTCGCGAAGTGTCGGAGGTGCGAGGGAAGCGACGGAGAGGCCTGTCATCCCGCTCTCCCCAATCCTTTTCAATTCTTTTGATCCGGCACACGCCCCGGACCGCTCCAGGAGTGAAAAAGTCGTGACAATATATATATACATATATATACATATATATATATATAAAGCTTAATTTTAACCCATTAAACAAAGCTCCCACCATGGTTAGCACTCACCATGCAGGCTAACTTACAAACTATTCAATTATTTATAATAAATAAAAGATTGAGAAAATTATGAGAAAAAGTGTTTAGGCAAACGACATCTGATACGCATTGAGATATCATCTATGTTGTAATTTCCGATAGAACTAATCAACGGATTTTCATGTTCTGATTTATAAACATTTTTGAGCATCCTCGCAATCACATCCTCAACATATTCCATGTTGCTATTTTGATGTAACACGCGTATAAGCGTATCAGGTAGCGAGCCGAGGATTATACGTAGGAATTTATTTTGAACTATTTAAAGTCGATTAAGATGTGTGCGAGCAGCTGCGGCCCAGACTGGTACAGCATAAAGCATAGCAGAACAGACATACATTTTATAAAGTAAAAGCTTAAGGTTCATACTGTTCATACTAAGAGAATTTTTTTTGTTTATCAGAGGATATAGAATTCTAAGCTTGCCAATGGTTTTGCATGAGCGGTCATGTACAGCCTGACGCCATCGTAGGCCGGAGTCCAACGGAATCTCTAGGTATTTCACACATGGATACCACGAAATCGGATGATTCAATACACGAATCAACGAAGATCGAAAATTTAGATTGCGGGTAAACACTATTGCTTCAGTTTTAAGAGAATTGATAGTCATTTTCCAATCAGAAAAGAATTGGACTATGACATCAACATGACTCTGCAGTCTTGCGGTGAGCAGGGCAGCACTCTACGAAGTGGTGTATACGGCCGTGTCATCCGCATAGACCGCAAGGCTAGTGTTAGTAGTTTTCGGCATATCGTTGCATGATATGAATATTGAACAGAATCGGGCCCAGGATAGACCCCTGAGAAACACCGGTGAGAATATCAAAGAGAGGAGAAAGTTCCCCCTGAAAAGAGACCATAAAAGACCGCTCAGCAAGATAGCTTCTTAACATCTTAATCAAATAAACAGGAAGGTTGATAGAATTTAACTTGTAAAGTAAACCAGGATGCCATACAGAGTCGAAAACCTTTTGTAAGTCTAATAGAACTATGGCTGAATTGCGTTTTTTATTCATTTCCCTAAAAAAATGTTTAGAAACTCTGAGTAATTGCAGGACCGTAGAATGACCAGGCTTGAAACCAAATTGTTCATTTATAATTATATTATTTTTGCTAAGAAAAGAATTCATCTGACAAAAGATGATCTTTTCAAAGACTTTACTCATAGAGCTAAGTAAGCTAATAGGTCTATAATTGGCAGGCGAGGATTGAGATTTGCCCGGTTTAGAAAAAGGCAGAATCAGCGCAGTCTTCCAGACCTTTGGAAAGTACAACATTTTAAAAGATGCCTTAAAATATAGTAAAGTTTTGCAAATAAATTTTAAAAGCAGACTTCTTAAGCATGTTATTAGTAACTTTATCTTGCCCGGGGCTTTATTGTTCTGCAGCGTACCAACAATGTAGGAAACTAATTGCGGTGTTAAAAAAGCTACATCAACGGACGGGGTCAGATCATCCAAAGAGACAATATAATCCTCCACTACCTTATCATGCGGGGAGACAAGATTCAAAGAAAAGGAGAAATTTTTACTGAAACAATCAGCTAACGCCCGAGACTTTTCGGTGGGATCATAAACAATAGATTGATCCTCCAAAATAAATGGTGGAATCGGATGTCGGGTTCTATTGCGGGGTTTTAAAACTGTTCAGAGAGACCTATCCCTGACATTGACATTTTTAAGTCTGTCAGACCAATAACCATCTCTGGCCTCTTGGAGGAGAATGTTGATCATGCGGGGAGACAAGATTCAAAGAAAAGGAGAAATTCTTACTGAAACAATCAGCTAACGCCCGAGACTTTTCGGTGGCATCATAAATAGATTGATCTTCCAAAATAAATGGTGGAATCGGTTGTCGGGTTCTATTGCGGGGTTTTAAAACTGTCCAGAGAGACTTATCCCTGACATTGACATTTTTAAGTCTGTCAGACCAATAACCATCTCTGGCCTCTTGGAGGAGAATGTTGATATGCTTACTAACAACATTTCTCAAAATTTTATAACAGGAAAAACCAGTTTTTTGAAATTTTCTACGAAAACAATTGCGCAATTTAACCAGAAAATCTAGGCGCTCCGAGCGACTTGCATCTAAGGAATGAGAATGATAACTGTATATGTTAGCACGAGACGCTGTTCTAAGAGTCCTAACTAAAAACTTCTGCAATTCCTTAATGCAGTGATCAATGTCAGTCTCATTCCTCAAGTCATAATTAATTCTCCATTTATTAGTCTCTTCAGTGAACTTATCCCAGTCCGTTTTATAGACAATCTTATTCTTTTTAACAACATTTATATTTTCCAGACCGAGGATAACTGGAAAATGGTTAGAAGGCAACTCCTCAATCGTAAAACATCCATTATCCAAAGATAAATTCTTAACTAGGAAAAAAAATCAATGTTAGACGGATTTTTACGTGGCATTTTATGAGAATAAGTAGAGCTATGGATAATAGAAACGTTAGATTTATTAATATAGTTATATAAATGAACACCTCTAGCGTGTTAGAGAAATTATATTCCATAACTTCTATGCTTGGCGTTGAAGTCACCGCCAATAACAACGCTAGACTGATTGTTAAAAATAATATTGAGAGACTCAAAATCAAAGTCCGAGCTCGGAGGCGCATAGCAAGCTCCCACAGTGAGTTTCAGGGCCAGCTCTGACCTCAATAACCAGTATTTCACAGCCCTGCAATATGAGTGGAAGCAGCTGAAAAATGGCGTTACTAATAATAATAGCTAAGTCCCCAGCTATGACTCTATCCGCATCTTGTCGAACAACATCGTAGCCAGTAAAGAGATTCTAGCCTAGTGTTTGGATTCAGCCAAGTCTCTGTAATCAGCGCGATATTTACGTGATTATCGGCCAGAAATTGATTCAACTCAAGTAGCTTATTATTTAAGCTTGTGGCATTCCACAAGCAAATCTTTAAATTAGCCAACGTTTGAGAATTGAAGGCTAACGAATTAAATTTGCCGCTTCAATGACCGCCTGTAATTTGCTCATACCATCATGGCAAGAAGCAAGTTAATATTTAGAAGCTTAATGACTCGATCTCAACATATTTGGAACATCAACAAGTCGATTGAGTTTATTTATCTCCGTGAATAACTCACTAACATTGTCAGCATATGCGGGATTATGGTCTGATACCAAGTTGTTGATGTTTACATTACGTACGGCCTCGGCCTACGATCTACGTGGTGAGCGAGAAGGAACAAAAGCAGAATGAGAGACACCCGTATTAGAATCAATAACCGGCCGAGTAATCGAATTAGCGTCTACTGGAAAAAGTGTGGATTTAAGGAGCTTTACGGAGCTTTTGCGTGCAACCCAACTGACTCAAGTAATATGTTAGAAGAATTATTCGGAGCAGGTTTGACTGTTCTTTTGTCAACGAATTTCAGATACGCTGGACACTTAATATATATAGCTAGCCGGATAATCCCTTGGCAGTTGCAACACTTAGCAGGAGTATCCGGAGTCTTCTTACAATCCGATGTAATGTAGTCGGCCGCGCACTTGACACATCGAGGCTGCTTAATACAATTTGATGAAGTGTGTCCAAAAGCCTGGCAGCGGAAGCATTGTAAAACGGTCTTGAATCCCTTACAAAAAAGTATTACTAGCTAGTCAGTAATAAATACTTATTTTGTGTATTAATAATATTAAAATTAAGTATTTATTAGTACTTGAATCACTGTGATCCAAATATTGCACAGTATTTCATTACTGGTCAGTAATTTATGAAAGTAGTGTTTAATACAGGACGAGTATTGAATACTTAGTATTAAATTTCTGATAAGAAAGCATTTAATACTAGGTGATAAATACTTGTGTAATAAATACTTGTGTTGAATTACTGATGAGTATTTCAATGTTAGTACTGAAGTACTGGACCGAGGATTCCATGTGTAATAAATCACTGGCCAGTATTATATCATATCGCACTTTTATTCGACAATTAGTAGAACAATTTCGTAAAATAGAATCGTTTTATAAATAAGTTAAAATTTATGAATATTGTTATAAATATATATAATTTGATATGACTGTGTGTGAGATTAATATATGATAAATATTTATATCTCACTTTATGTGTGCAAAGTTGAAATAATATGAACCCAAGAATTAAACGTAAGTTAATCTTAAAAGATTTTTAGGAACGTCTGGAATGGTCTCAGTTTATTCATATATAGTGGTTTAAATGAATATTATATAAATATATCGGTTTTTATTTTTTCTTATTTTTTACTTAAAATTAAGAGAAAATATAATATTAACGCTAGGGCGGGGAAGTTGTGTGAATAACTTTCACGGCTTTCACCAGTGGCTGACTTTTTTGTGAAGAATTGACGAGAAGTGATTTTTGCTATGTATGTAAAAAAATTCAATCAGATATTCAATCAACTCTGAATATCTAAAAAGTAGAAGGTTGAACCAACTAATAAATAAATAAATATGTATATGTACACACTTGCACCAGTGTCAGCGACCGTTAACGGTCGGGACATAAATGACGCCAATATTGCGTCCATCGGCCATTAAAATGTCAATGCCCTCTATTTCTAGTCAAATCAAATATCAGAGAGCAAATTAAAGAATATCTTTTATTTGTCAAAATGAGAATTAACAGGAAATCTACAACATCGAGAATTTAATACTGTAAATATTTTCTCCCGATGCTTTTACAAAAACTATCGTTGCATTCTTTTGATATTTTAAATAAGAACGAATTAAATGATCGAAATGCAGAACTTGGCGGAGAATCCATTACGGAGTTCTTCTCCAGAGCAAATTTTTCTCTATGAGTTACCCTTTCAGAAAGTTGGATGGTAATGTCAACAATCAATTACCGTTCCAATCGTCGTCGCCACGCAATCTGAAACGGATCCGGATCCGCAGACTTCGTCATTAACCTCCTCTTTGCGTGATGAATAAAAGTTCTTGTTTCTGCGCGCCGAGTTCCTGTCGTTGCGTTTTGTCTATTAGTCATCACGATTGTTTTCGAGAGAGAGAAAAAAAAAACTATGGTCTTGTTATTGTTCTCCTTGATAGTCACGAAAAACACCTTTAAACATAACTGGTGGCAGTTCGCCGCAATCAGGGCGTTACCATGCTCTTTATTCGAATCTCTTTTCTCTCTCCAATTTGCGATTTTATTCTTCGACGCGAATATATGTAGTTGTGTACTGTTATGTGCCGCTTGATTAAGCGCCAGAAGCAGGTTTCGAGGTATATTTAGATAAACACAAAAAAATCGCACAAAATGTAATATTTATGTATGTGTGGGAATATAACTTGATGTGCTTAATATAAAACGAGTACAAACGAATATAAATGTAATACAAAACGAATTTCTTTGTCGTGAATAATGAACGGTTGTGAAAACGAGGACAACATCTTTGTCTGAGTCGGATTCGTTATTCTTCTCGTCATGCGATTCTCTCGGACGTCTCCATTACTGACGTATAATTAGGTGAGAGTGTAAGCGGGTCGACGTTGTTTTTGCTGCTAATTGCCGACGAGCGTTTGACGTAACGGAAGCAGCGCGGATCTCGTGTCTCGGAAATCGCGTGCGAACTTACACGAATCAATAGAACCCGAATTTCTCTATACTTCTTCGAGGTCAATTAATGTATTTTATGAAAGAAATCAATTTTTTTAAAAAGGTTTAGCTAAAAATCGAAAAGACTGTTTAAAAAATACAAATAAATTATATTATCGCAATAATTCTAATCTGTATTGGACGTATAGAATGATCTACTTAATATGTACATTTTGTATAAAAATTTCCAGAGAATATTTCTTTCCAATACACAAGAGAAAGAAAGAGAGTTTGAACTGCGTTTCTCTATTATAATTTGAAAATATCTATTTCGTTGTTTTTAAGTTACTCATAGTTGAACCACTATGTTTACGAGTTCTCTATGGATGAAGGGTTAAAAACGCATTATATGTCTCTGCGCGACTTCCTTCTTTCCTCCGTTGTTCCTTGCCTCTCGTGTCTTTCTGTTGGTCGCACGTCTTCCTCTCATTATCCTGTCGCGAGGCTTCTCCGTGCTACCCACGCACGACAGAGAGGACCCGTTGGCGAACGTTAATGCCCGTATAACAGTATTTATTGCCCAGGCTCCGTTTTTCTTTTTCTCCTTCTCGATCGCTTCTTCGTCCCCCATAAATACATACGCACAATACGTCGTTAGGCGATCGCCCGGCCCCGGAAATAGACCGTGACCGAGTGCTGCACCCGAGACAATCCCGGAAGAGCGTTCAGACGACCACCACTACACACCACTATCACTACCACCACCACCAGCACCATCACCATCACCACCGGAAGGTTAACCACCGACAACGTGCGTACCTGTACGCGCGCAGGAGCACAAGTCTCTCTTCTCTCCTCCCCCCCTCTCTCTCTTCTCTTCTTTCTCCTCCCCGTCTTCTCTTATCTCCGGCTTTCTGGATCGCCTAACGGAAGCCCGTATTAAGTTACGCTCTAAAGATACCGCTGGCCATCTCGTGACGATGATATTCGCTACGCGAACGCTCGTGCGATCAGCAGCAGTAGCCACGTCCGCCTGATTATTGCGGACGGATAATACCGTCGGCGTATTCGAAGTTGAGTAGCTCTAATGCGACGGGCCTTTCTTTAAAACGGTATTTCGTCTGTTACGTTATTACTACCGATAGTGAAACTATGCCGAAAACGCGTCGGCTGTTATGGAACTAACCTCCCGGTTCCGCTAGATATTAGTTGGAAAAGTCTACGAAATTAGCAACATTCAGAAATGCAATTTTGCGCAAATAAAATTGTTTACATTAAAAATTATTAAGTAAATATCAGTAAGAGAAGACAGAGAGAGAGGGAGAGAGAGGGGGGAGCGGTGAGGGGGATTTGTTGTTGCAAACGTATAATTTCGCCAATTATAGCGGTTTCTCTTAGCCAGGGAGAGATATAGAACAAATAGAAACGCACATTGTGTATCAAATAGTCGAAATGTATGCGCGGTCAAACTATAAATTTAATTAGAGAGTTGTTAACAATTAAAACTTTAAAAAATAATTATTCGTTTAATGGCGAGAAAAATCGTGTTAGAAGGCTGAAAAATGTGGAGCGAACGGCCTTAATCAATGCGTGTCAAAAAATTTTCCGAAATCAAGCTATGTAATAGTCAAGTAGTAAAACATCTATAAATGAAGTATAAATCGAATTCTTTAAAACTGTGACATAAAAAAGTAGTAATTCTCAACAAAAAGTATACTTATAGTCTTATAAACTCGAATTAGCATCACCTAAATTCTCAAATTAACGAAAGCTTCTATGCTTCAGTTCCAAAAGGCGATCGATTTAATTTTTTATGCTGATACAAATCATATCTAACATCCCCCCTTCCCCCAAATATTACTGTAAAAAATTTATTGCGAAAAAACCCTGACTGAGATAATATTTGTTTGCAATAAATTTGCGATTTGCGATTTATTTAAGTGAATTTACTGTTCTAACGAAAAAACTGTGTTTCAAGACCGACAATTCGTTGGCGCCCAGTTTAGTTAAAAATAGCATTAGAAATTCACACGGAAATTATTTGCTACTTACAATTAGATCCCAGCTCGGACTTGATGGCGTTCTTATATTATATTAATTTAATGTCAAATATACAGTTTTAATAATTAATTTTTGAAGGAAATTTATAGTTTTCAAAGGAAGAAAGTTCTCGAAATTATCGATGATTATACGTGATATAAAAATTGAATATCCCATTTGTTTTCAAACTTTGTTCGCGGAAACCTTGGATCTTTAAAGCCCCTTTGCACAATAGGCGACAGCGATAGCGATAGCGACAGCGACAAGGTTGCCGACAAAGCTATAGCTGTTCCAAACAAATGAAAAACGCAAAACATTTTTTGCTTGTTTTTCCTCTGCGAGCATCTGGCGTTCTTGAGTGACCGCATACTGACTGTCTCATCAGAACGTATTTCAGTAGTGCTTGTGAGATATTTTACTTCCGATTTTTAGTTTCTTGCGATTTTATATCGTAATTACTGAAAGGTGTTATCGGAAATTGTGACGCGAAGTGTGCAGTGATCTGATCGTAGATTCTACAGTTTTAAAACGTAGTTTCAGAAAAATCACGAGATTCGTGGAAAATTCGCGGAGATTGCGTGCTTTCTCGGCGTTTTCCGTTCACAGCCGGGGGTTTGTTTTGGATTGTTGCTGGTATTTGATTGATCATAGATAAAAATGGATAACAATAGTGTGAAGAAAATCACGATATTCGACAGATGTGCATATAAAGACTGTAATAATGTCAGATCAGAGAACTGCAAACTGTTTCGTTTTCCACAGAAGAGTGATACAAGATTTGACATTTGGATAAAAAACTGTGGTAAGTAAAAATACAAAATTATTGACAATACTAAAAATATTTGACGATGATTAAAATCGTATGTCTGTACAAAATTTGTACAGAAATATAAAGTTTATTTTAAATTTAATTTAATTTAATTTAAATTTAGATTTAAATATAAAGTTTATATTCAGCGGCCAACAGAATTAATCGAGCGATAGATTTTACGCGAACGGCAATGATCGAAAAAAAAAAAACACGGTTTGAATAGCGCAATTATCGCGAGCAGCGAAAGCGTGAGCTTCAACAAAGGATATGTATTCAGTACGGAATCGTACAATTAGAATACGGAATCATATTTGTAATCGCACCGAGAAAAGACTTAGATCGAGTGCAACCTGAGCGCGGAAGTCCGGCGTTTTATTGTCGCGACATTTCTCGAACTCCGGACCCGGGGCAACGAACCGAAAAGTTCGCAGGGTTAATCAACTGTCGACAGCCCGAGAAAACGGCAATTTTGACTAATGTCAACGGCTCAGCTGATCTCGAGGGTCGACAGCCGATCAGCTGTTTTCGCCGACGTCTTTCGCTTCGCCCTGAGTGTTTACCTCACACATTGAGGCCTCGAGGCACAGAGAAGAGCCGCCACAGGCAAAAACAAGCAACGTTTTCAACCCCTATTTTCAAGGAATATGCCGTTTATTCCCGGAACGAAATATCTACTACATTTAATATTACGAAACAGAAATTATATATTAATATCCGAAGCGAAGAATTTATTACTAATTTATTTCACGCGGTGTAATAGATTTGATTCCGAACACAGAGTCTTAAAGTTCACCATAATAAAATATCAAACATAATGATTGCATTAAGATGATTTGCCATAACGCTACTGTATTGCTGACGTATTATTTAAAAATGCATTGTGCAAATATTTTTCTATATGTAATGAAAAGACTACATTTCTACATGTATTCAAAATATATGATGTATACACATAATTGCAGCATTTTAAGTTTCATTCAGATTTCTCGTCACACTTTTGTAAATGTTTTCCTATCGGAGTATTTGTTTTAGACAACATACATTTATTTATATTACAGTAACAATATGTACACATAAAAAATAAATAAAAATTTTATTGATTTATTATATCTTGTATTGTCAAATAATATTTTATTTTATTTATTTTATTTTAATTTATATTTTCTTGCAATCATTATTAAATAGTTTTATTATACACAAGCCGACAAATTTCAATTTTTTTTACCCTCAGATTTCAATAGTTGTTTCCGAATGATTTTGACGTGCTGAAATCGAATTTGTTTCCCGAATTGCTCTATCACGTCAGGTTTCGGAGCTAAAAAGACCATTTTTCGGCTTTTTTTAGGTTGAAATAACTATAAAACGAT